>OU015493.1:2978323-3083323 GCA_907164885.2 Dolomedes plantarius
AAGACATGGCACATTTCAATATTGAATACACAAAAATACACTAATGATTTACTAATTTATGAACACAATAAAAACAAAAAGAATTATAGTAATTAATGATCAACTATAGAAAATTGTAAATTATATAAATTTCTTATATTGTTGCTGTGAAAAAAAATTAAATTTAAATATGCACTTATCATCAACTGAAGACAATGTTGAGCAGGGCGGCCGTTCCCCACACAACAAAATCTCAAAAAAATCAATTAAATTTAATTTAAAAAAAATTATCAAATTTTCACTCTACATCAGTTTTAATTTTGAGTCGACTCACACAAATAATAGAATATAACGATGAAAATATCAAAATCAACAAACAAACATGTTAAGTAAATGGAATAGAACATGACAATAATAATTTGAAGTTATTGTACCTTCCTCCTCAACTCTCACAACATTGGGGTGAGTCCAAAAAAGTTTGTAAGGTACATATGATAGCTTATGATTCATTGTCCTTGTTAAAAAAAATCACAGTCATTTTAGTGATGTGTTATTTCTGCTTCACAAACGTAGAATGCATAAATATCACATTATCTCGACTTGTTTACATATAAAGAAAATTAGTTCTTTAGTTACATAATAAAAATCACAGTTTATAATAAAAATCACACTTTCAATAAAAATCACATTTCAAATATATAGATTGTATATAAAAATTGCAGAACATATTTTATTTTTCAAATAACTCAATCGTGTACGAGTTCTCAGTATATCAATTCTGATTCATTTTATCTAGTTTTCATATCTTTATTTATCTCACTATTTTTTTCTTAATATCCATTATCTCCTTTATTTCAATATTACTTATTATCAACAAAAAAATCTCTTTTCTATATCATTTTTATTTCTTATTATTCTCATTTCATCATTTCTTATATTCATTTTATTTCGACAACATTTATTCATTCCAAAATTCTATTCAATATTCTTTAATTATACTTATTCATATTTATTCTAACTTTATTTATTTATTCTCAATACTTTTCACTTTATTTTCAAATTATTTATTTACTATTCATTTTTGTACATTTATTATAAGTTTATGTGGATCCATTTCCTTGTTTTGAAGGTACCTTGTTGTATGTGTGTTCCCCAACTCTTAGTCTCAAATTCTTTAATTCTACCTCTAAGCAGTGAGGGTTGTGTTTATGTTTGTGTAACAAGTGGGTTTTCTTTCTCCCTATTGTTCTCTGACTAATAAGGAGGAAGAGTCTTTTAGCCGTACAGTGGACTAACCGTGAATCTCCGAACAGGATATGACTGCATTGATAAACAGCATCTTGCATAGTACAAAGATGGAGAAAAAGGAAAAGGTGCAGTTGTCATACCTGTGGGAGTATAATATATAGAAATGGGAAGACAAAAGGAGTGGCCATCCCAGCCCTGTTTTAGTCATTACTCAAGCATATGATCTTCATCACTTTAAGTGACTGAGTTGATGAATTAAAAACAAATAGTAAAAAAAATTAAAAAAGATCTTAAACAGTTGGGACGGCATCCAACGCGCTTGTAGAGGTGGTGATAGGAAAGTGTATTCAAGAAATAGAAAATTTACTGAAAGGTTAAAGAAGTAGAGTTGTCATAGTCGGTGTTTAAATTGAGATCCAAAAAAAAATTCACATATAATAGTATTCTTAAGAAGAAAGTTTAAGTTAGACAGTTTTTTTTAATATCTTTAGTAGGACAACACATAATTAATTATATCAATTTAAAAAATATAATGATGTTAAGCATCACATAGAAAAAAAAATGGATCCAATGTTTGTCATTATTCGTGGTGTAGTTTTAAGTTCTCTGGTGCATTATAATATCTTAATCTGCAAGCATGGACAATTTCAGAATCTCGTTTAGTGTGAAAATTTGGTTTATCAATTTCATAATTAACCTTTGACATTTGTTTTAGAATAGTGTAAGGTCCAGAATAGGGTGAGCTTAATTTCCTTGTATTAGGGTAGTGAAATTCTTCGAATAACACTAAATCTCCAACATTAAATTTAGATTCTACAAAACGTGCATCATATTTTACTTTATTCCTATTATGGTAATTAATTGTCCTTTCTTTAGCTAATTTTCTCGCCTCATCCACCTGAGGATAAAAATCTTGTTTTTTAACATGAGGTTCATAAGGTAATATTCCAAAAAGTAGGTAAGCTGGGGTCATTTGGGTGACTGAATGAGGCGTATGATTGTATTCATTAATTTCTTCATTTTATAGGGTTGTCCAAGGAGTTTTGTTTGTTGAGTTATGTACTTTGCACCTTAATCTAGCAATTATTGTTTGATTTACCCTCTCTACCTTCCCATTCGTTTGTGGATGATGACTCGAGGTAAGTAATTGTTGCACATTATTATGCTCTAAAAATCTTCTAAACTTTGAACATGTAAAAGCTGCATTTCTGTCGGTTAGCAATTTTTTTGGTTTTTGAATTTGGAATATTTGTTTTAAGCAGTTCGTATAAGTTTCAGTAGTTACGCTTTTTGATGGAAAAGCCCAAATATAACGCGTTGCATGGTCAATTTTCAAATGTAAATATTTCTTTGTGGAATTATAGTAATTAAATCCGCCTACTGTGTCTAAACTTAAGCACTCAAAGGGTTGGTCTGTCGGAGGCACTTCTTACAGCAATCCAAACCTTTTCTGTCTTTTCTTTTTGTTTAATTGACAAGTATGGCAATGTTTAACATAATTACTAATGTCCTCATTGATTTTGGGCCAATAATATTGGGGTGTAAGTAATTGCATTGTTTCATTTATTCCAGGGTGTCCATAGTCCTCGTGGGCTCTTTTTAAAATTTCTTACCTTAATGAAAATGGTACTACAATTTTTAAAAATCCTTTCTTTCTCATGTAGATTACATCATTTAGTTTTTTATATTTAAGTCCCTGTACATTGTCTTTATTTTGAAATTCTACAATTTTTCTTAGTTCAATTAAATGATTTATTTGGGTTTTAGGTTCTAGAATAGGGTTCCTTGAAAGCATGTCAGCTTCAATATTTGCAGTTCCCTTCTGGTATTTAATTTCATAGTCGAACATACTTAGTTTTAATGACCAGCGAAAGAGTCGACCTCGAAGATTTTTCACATTTTTAAGCCAAACTAAGGCAGCATGGTCTGTGTGAATTGTGAACTTTTTCCCGTGGAGATAATGATAGTACCTGTCTAAACTGTCCACAATTACCAAACACTCAAGTTCAGTAATAGAATAGTTTGCCTCATAGTCCTTTAATACACGAGAGTGATATGCTATGGGATGCAACACCCCATCTTCACCTGGCTGTTTTAAAACAGCTCCAACCTGATGTTTACTAGCATCCACAAATAAATGACAGTCTTTGTTTACATCATACAATTGCAATATTGGTTTACAAATCAATAAATTCTTAAGATCCTCAAAAGTTTCTTGGCACTTGTCTCACCATCCCCATTTTACTCCCTTTTTCAATAATGCATTTAATGGATGTCTTACTTTTGCATATTTTGGAATAAACTTATTATACACATTTATTGTGCCCAAGAATCTTTGGAGTTCTTTTACATTAGTTGGTGGTTTCAAACACTTTATCTTTTCAATGTTAATGTTGTCTGGGGCAATTTTCCCATTTGTTACATTATATCCAAGAAAATTAATTTGTTGTTGCAGAAAAGTACATTTAGTTAATTTTAACTTGATATTATCTTTTTTGAAAATGTTAAATAGTATCTCTAAATGTTCAAGGTGTTGTTCTTTGGAGTCTGAAAAAATTATAATATCATCGAAATTGTGGCATGCAAAGTTAACTTTATATTTATCTAAAATTCTCCTGATAGTCCTATTGAATATTGCAGGGGCGTTCTTTAAGCCAAATGGGAGTCTTAGCCACTCGTATAAGCCAAAAGTAGTGGAAAATGCCAATTTCTCAGTATCTTTTGGGTGGACGGGTACATGCCAATACCCTGAGGTAAGGTCTAAAGTTGAAAAGTAATTAGCTCTGCTTAATTTATCTAGAATATCATCAATTCTGGGTAAGGGTTCTGCATCTGTCTTAGTAATTAAATTTAGTTTTCTGAAATCAATACAAAGTCTAGTTTTTCCCTCATTTCGCTTTCTTGCCAAAGTCACAGGACTTGAGTATGAACTATGTGATTCTTTTATGATTCCTGCTTCTAACAAATTTTTAATTTGGGTCCTGATCTCTTTTTCCTCAGTTGGCGAAGTCCTGTATGCTCTTAGACTCACTGGTAAATCAGAATTTAGGATTATTCTTTGGGGTTCCATCCTTATTTTGCCTATGTCATATTTGTTAGTTGAAAACAGTCTATTATTTTTGTGCAATAAATTCTTTAATTCCCTATCAACACCTAAATTTTTGATTTGATCATTAATGTCAACATTTTCATAATTTGGATTACTTTCTGCTTTTATTCCACCAGAGTTTTCATTAAAATTGTCATTTACATCATAATCAATAAAGAAAATATCATTTTCTTTCTGCGAATTTTCTTCATAAGGGTTAAACATATCAGAAACTTCAATTTCATGACCATTACTATTATTATCCACATGCTTATTATCACATTTATTTTGTAGGTGTAATGAAATTTTACTTATCTCACAAATATTAACCATTTTCAAAGAAATTCTATTTTGATACACACACAATTGGTTACAATCAATTACTAATTTAAACTCTTTACACTCAGGAAGTCCCAGAATAAGATAAGGCAAGTCATTGTCCAAAACATATGCAGAAATGTTTCTAATTATTTTCCCTATTCTCAAAGTTAATACACATTTAGTTGTAATTAAGATTTCACCCTCAGCTTGCCTGACCTTAATTGGAGAACTTGAATAACATTTCAGTTGACATTGCTTGACCAGTTTTTGTGACATCAGACTAATAGTCGAAGCAGTGTCAATCACACAATTTAAAAAATTCTGTTTCTTATTTTCATATAGTCTTTTTGTTTTGTCAACCCTATTATTTCTGATAATGTTCCCCCTCAATGACAGTAATTGTCATTCTGGCGCCTGATCTCTTTCAAATTCGGGTTCCTCATAATGATGTTTATTGTCTGACACCGACATCTTATCAAATCTCTCATTAATAGAGCAAGTTTGTTCCCAATGATAAGCATTACTTATGCCAAAGTTAGAACATTTTCGACAGGGTCTAGATGGTAAGTCTGCATATTGTTGGCGGTGATTGGTATTGTTGGTGGTGAAAAGCCACTTAATCACTCAAAAGGCACGAAGTTCTTTTTTTTTTCCTTTTTTTAGAAAGATTGATAAGATGGGATGGAATATAGTCATAAAATTCATCCCTTTCTTTGTTAGACATAACATAATAGTTTCCCCTTAAACGCTTTAGCACAACACTGTCTTATTAGCTTGACCCGGGGGCATTTTTACCCGTCCGGGTCCGATTTCACTTACACACACACACAATTCTCCACTGACACACAAAAATAGGGACTCTTTTTTCCCACCTCCCACATCCTGGTTGCGGCTTCCTGGACCCTGAAACACATAAATCTTCGGCGAAGTGTCCACTATCACTTAGGCAAACGTGACATTAGTAGATTCAGCACGTTATCAAACCGTGAAACATAAGCTAGAAGGTGAATCTTCGTCTGAGACTATTAGTATTGAAAGAGGTATAAACAGCCTCCCGAAAACTTCATTACGTCAAACTACCATAGAAAACTTTTTCTTGCTCCCTTCCTGTAGTTGAAATGTTAAAACTGTTATGCAGGTATGTTGTAACAAATATTGGATTTTTTCTTCTCTTACTGTAATGTGTACCTACTTAAACGTTTAAAAATTAAGTTGTATTTTTAAAATTATAAAAAATAATTTTAATAAAAGATAAAGTAAATTAAAGAGTATTTTTATGGTAAATTATCTAATATATGTAAATGTAGGTGTGTGTGTGCCTGTCCGAAAACCTAAATTTCGGCTATAAGAGTCAACCGCTTATAAGAATCAAAAACAGTAATAACAAACGTGATTCTTATAAGCGGAAATCACTGTATATCTAAGTATCAGTATGTGTATTTATTTGGGTATAACCATTGTCAGAAAAGTTCGAAAACAAATTTTCTAGTTCTTTATATAATATTAAAACACAAGAAATGGGTGTTGCCCAGTCACCAAATATGTGTTCTGAATAGACATGTCCTTGGAAACGTTTCCATGTAAACTCACTGAGTGGCATGGCTGCGCCTAGCAACCCTCTGTTCAGCTTGTTGGAGCATTTAGTTGGAAGTGATGGACGCGGATTCCTAGCAGTGAGTCAACATTAAGTTCTGCGTTTAGCTAGTGAAAACCCCCCAATGTATCCCAACTCTACCACCCCCCATATTCACATGACATTCCGCTGTTAAACGGAAACGTCTTAATCATTTCCTTACGGGGTGTGATAGCATTATCCCAAGAATGAATATATATATATATATATATATATATATATATATATATATGTAACATGGGAGACAGACACTGGCCCAATAGATATCGAAATCTCCCATGTCACGGTGAGAAGGAGCTGTTAATATTACAACTCACTCCATATCAAAAACGACACATTCGGCTTCTTACGGAAAAGACTTTATTACGTCTACTCAATACCGTTACATGATCAAAAAAGCGCACAGGTTTCTGTTCAGGCGGTTTATATAAACTTTGTCATGTGATCAGGATAGCGATTAGGGATTTGCTGTTGTCGATAAGTCACATGTGGTTTTATATAATCTGCGCAGAGCTTATCTAAAATATTGGGGGACGCCGCAATGTTTGAAAAAGGAAGCCATTTAATATTTTCTCTCGAGGTTATTAGAACTTAGAATCAAAAACGAAATTTAGCTCGTACGCCCAAGGGAATTTAGAATAATGTTAGATTTTAAAATGGTATGGGGTTTTTAATGTTATATATATATATATATATATATATATGTGTGTGTGTATGTGTGTGTGTGTGTGTGTGTGTAATGATTACGTTGGCGATGGACTTCAGGCTGGTGAACTCGTGATATTTTCGGGTGTTAGTCGTGACGGGGCACTAGGCAATAGAAGTGGTCATCGAGTGTAGGCAGGAACTTGGCACACATCCAGAATAATTCACATCCAGAACGGCGAGGAGTCAGCCACATTTTCAATGATTTTATTTGGAAACTTCACGGTGTCGGAAAACACTGTATACAACTATGATGAAGAAATTTGGGCGTGTTTCAAGCTTTCACAATACAATCAGACCATATTAAGACCAGAACTTGTTGGATCATCCCAAGACAAAGGGGACGCAGCGCGTGAAAAGTTACGTCTTGACAAAACCGTGGCAGACACTCAAAATCTCCACAGAAAAGCACGCCAGCCTCCCAGGTAGAGGCGCACTGACCTTTTAATTGGCCAGAAGCGAACACATGACCCTGTCTAGTTGATGATCGCGCGATGTCCGTTATATAATGCTTATATAAGACTCTCCATCCGTACGTGGCATTAGGGGAAAAATAGATTTATATTCGTTGGATATAGCTCGCAATTGAAGGATAAGGGACGGTGTTCTGTTGCAATAAGATAAACGAATTTGGAAAAAGCGTGCCAGTGATAGAAAGGATTTGAAATTTATTTCAATTCCCCCCCCCCTCCGGAAAAGACTTGCGTGAGGGGCCGACTCCCTCAGCAAGGCTCTTCATCAGGAGAGAACCACGTAACAAAAGCGTAATTGGAACTAAAACTTTTAGGAGTAATTTGGAATAAAGTTTTGACTCAGGGGTTGACAAATTAAAATTTTGTGTTACTATCATCTTTGTCTGTCTGCTCAGGTCATGAAATATACAAAATAGCATAAACTAGTATTAACTAGTATTAAACAAAAATAAAAATATACCAATGCACTTAAATTACACTTTGGAATGAGTATGGCCATATTTAACTATTAAAAAAAGCTTAAATATACACTTAAAATTGAATGAAAAAAAAATATACTTATTAAAATACAATAAATCACAACAAAATTTCAATGGACGTTTAAACATGGAATGAAAAATATATGTTTATTATGGATTGCGTTACTTCATAACAATTGTTTAAAACTTTAAAAGGCAAAAATAAATCAAACTGTGAATATCGGTTTACATTCATGAGATCCAGAGGTTCACATATAATAGGTTTTCTAAGAGAAAGTTTAAAAGATAGATTTTTATTTATTTATTTATTTTTTCAATTTATTTAATTTATGTAGACAACACACAAAGTTTAACCATGAAAAATGAGTCAAGAGGTGTTAGGCACCCCAAAAATAAATAAAATCAAAAAGGAAATGGATCTCTGGTTCATGAGTTTGGTCGCTGTTCGGATTTAGGCTTCATAGTGGTTATTAAAGTTAATTAGTTAAATTCTTGGTAAATATCTTCAAAGGTTTAGCTGTAATAATTCTTTCAAATGCACCATGGAAACAAATCAATCAGAAATTTAAAAAAAAAATACAATTCAACACAGTAAACTTATCCCGCCGGGACGCGCGTCGGGTCGAAGAGGCCCGGTGAATCAATTTTGCACTTTTTATCATTAAAAATGGATTTTAATTAGGTTTTAAACATTATGAATGAAAATGATGAGAAATAATAAAATTTTAGACCAGAATTTCTGAAAAAAATATATTGACTTTAAAATAAATTATTGACTTAAATATATATTGACATTTACGAGCATAATTTACATACCGTAAAAGAATGTCCGTTGCAGACATTTTTTTCACATTTGGCACAAGTAATATTTGATTTTCTATCTTTGATTTCAACCAGAGTAGTTTTTTTAGCATCGCGTTCTCTTTGAAAATTACTGGCTATGCTATCAGCGTAGATACTCGTGCAATTTGCAACGTCCGCAAAATTGTATCATCAACTAAAATCTGCCATGAATCTAGTAGAGGAGACAGATTTTTGGCTATATGAACATTTCTTTGAAGCTTAGTGATAATATTGCAAGATGGGGCTCTTACATTTTGTCGGAATTTTTACTTATTACATTTTGTGAGCCCATCTTTACGAATGAAATATTCTTGGGGGGAATCGTCTTAATCACTGGAATCAGTTTCTTCTTCAGATGACGATTGATGGTCACTATGTTGATCATTGTCATCTATTTCTTCAGATTCTTCATCTAAAGTCTCCTCATCCGTTGAAACTTCGGCCAATATAGCCCGTAAGCACTTTGTCTCTTCCTCGAAACTCAAATATAGCGACATGGTAGTAAATAAATCCTCTATATTGTTGCGACAAACCTATAACACCAGCACGCGCGCCGGGCCTGAGAGGCCCTAGGAACCAGTTTTCGACCGGAAGAGGGATTTCAGGACCGGAAATTCAGGCCCACTGAGCTACCATTGGGTTGGTCGTAGATTGCCTTGCGTTGGGGATCGAACCGAATCGCAAAGACTATTATTAAATTGTGGTCGGGGTCTAACAGACTCAATTGGGGAATTAAATAAAAATTATGGTCGGGGTCTAACCGAATCAATTGGAGTTATATGAAATTAAATTATGGTTGGGGTTTAACCGACTCATAAAGAATTAAATTATTAATGGAGCTCTGGGTTCAACAGAGTCATTAGGATTAAATTTCAATTAGGTTGAGGTTAGGTTACCGGAAAATTTTTTTGATTTAATTCGGTGCAAATTGTTTTCAATTATCAATTTTCTTCAACTTTAGTTTAAGGGTCGGGAGTTGATAACAGACTCACAGTCACATAGAATAGTCAGAAGTTCTTCATAATTCACTGAAGATTTCCCCAGGAATTACCATAAAAGTTCTTTTAACATTCTAACCATTCGTTCCCACCATCCACCCCAACATGCAACAGTGTGTGGAATCAACTTCCAAGAAATCTGCTTGGTGGTAGAATAAGAGCTTATTTTATCCCAGTCAAGAGTCTTCAGAACATTATTTGTACCAGCAAAACTGGTACATTATCAGAATATAGTACAGAGACTCTTCATCTTCGAGACATAAACCGTTTTAAGGCCTGAATAAAAGATTCTGTAGATAATGACTTGGCTGGTTCTAAATGCACAGCATGGTATACCGCACACGTAAATAAAATTATCCATGCCTTTTCTCCTATTCGCAAATGCAGAGGGCCGGCGCAATCAACTCCAGAGACTTCAATTACCCCAGCATGAGTAACTCTGTCTTTCGGCAATGGAGCTAATGGGACTTCTAGAGGTTTCGCTGTATGACGCTTACAAATAATACATTTAGAAATTACCTTCTTGGCTAATTTGCTGACTCCTATTATCCAGTATTTTCCCCTTAATATAGCTAGTAAAGTGGACAGTACTGAATGTAAAGATTTACTATGTTCTTCAGTAACTAATTTTAACATTAAGTCATTTTTTGATGGCAACACAATAGGATTTTGGAATTCTTCTGTCTCTTCACAATCAAATAAATTTTTTTACACGCAATAGACTATTCTGATCTTTGAATGTGTTCAGGTTCTTCAAAAGTATTTTTTCAAAGAGTCGTTCAGATTGTATCAGCCTTAAAACCACAATCTCAGCTTCCCCATATTCATCAGTTGTTAGTTCTCCTTCCAATTTATTTTTCCTGGAAGTGTTGTTATAAAATCGGTAGATCCATCCAACCATTCTAATTATCTTTGTGTAACTTGAAAATCGACCACTTATACATTCCCCTATATGTTGTATGTTATCATAGATGACACAATCCCTTTTGTTCTTTCATTCCGTACTTCTTCCTCATTTATACAAAATTCTGATTGTGGCCAATCTTCAGCTGGAGAATACAACCATGGGGGGCACCCTTTGGACATCAACAGCTGACGAGCGGAAGAACCTCTGCTTGGGAGATCGGCTGGATTGAGTGTTCCTGGTACATGCTTTTTAAGGGGTCAGCCTTCTGATTTCCTCCACCCGATTCTGGACAAACACACCCCGCGACTCTTCTCTTTTCAACCACGAAATTACAGTTGTAGAATCCGACCAGAAGAAAACCTTTTCCCTCTGGAATTCTTTTAAAATGTCTACTGAAATTGTACCGGCAAGTAGCTCAAATCATGCTATAGTAGTTTCCTTCTTCCCGCAAGGAGCTATTCTAGATTTGGCTCTTAGCAAATGTACTTTTACTGAGTCTGTCGAACAAATTTTGACAAAAACAACCACATAGTAGGCAGATTTGCTTGCATCACAAAAGAGATGTAAACTGTCAATTTTATATTCACATTGTATCCATCTAGGGATATTAATTTCATTTAAACTTACCAAATTATTCCACCATTTTAAAAATTCTTCTTTAGTACTAGAATCTACTTCTTGGTCCCAAGTTAATCGGGATTTCCACAACCGTTGCAAAAAAAGTTTTGGCAATGAAGTAACAGGACAAGCTATACCGAGAGGATCAAATACTTAATGGGCAGCTGCTAAAATTACTATTTTCTTAATTTTTTGGGTGATATCTTCAATATTATCTGCTACTTTTAGGCTCAGAGCATCATTACACGACCCCATAACATTCCAAGAACATTGGTGGGTTGTGGATCATGATAGTTCGCATCAGAATACTCCCACCCTCGTAACTCAAATTTCCTCTCGAGTAAGCATTGCGAGGCTGTATATATGAACTCTTGTAACTGCATTTCATCTTTGACAATTACGAGACAATTATCCACATAAAAACCACTTGAAAGTTGTTGGATAATGTCAGCCGGGTATTTTGAGGACCCGGATTGTGTCTTATCTAATTCTGACTGTAAATGATACTGAATCACAGAGGCAAGCAAACCGGGGCTACACGTAACTCCGAAAACAACTCGGCAGTGCCTAAAATATTTTAACCTTAAATCCTCATCATACCAAAGGAATCTAAGATAATTTTTGTTACTTTGCGAAACTCTAATTTGCAAAAAAGCTTTACGTATGTCCGCAGTCATTCCTATTTTAAACAAGCGGAAACGTGTCAATATTGATGGAATTAACTCAATTAGATTTAAACCCTTTTCAAGTCAATAATTAAGACTGGGGGGTGGGATTTGGCCGAAGCATCAAATACAGGCCTAATACGAGTGGTACTATTTTCTTTGATAACAGTCCTATAGGGTAAATAATGAGAAGCAAGAGGAAATTCCCTTTCCGGTACTTTTTCAATACCCCCCTCTTTTTCCCATTCCTTAAAAACTTGATCATAAGCTTCAAAAATATGTTTTGTTCTTAAATTTTTGGACTGTATTGTTTAGCCTCTTAAGGGCCAATTCAAAATTATCTGGCAGAGGAGGGTGTTCATTTAACCAAGGTAAATTAGCAACAAACCTACCTTCAGTGTCTATTTTGACAGTATTTAAAAAATGCTCTTTAGCTGCTTCCTGTATTTCCTGTCTAGACTTCCTCTCAGAGGGATCTAATATGCCGATGGATTCCAAAGACCACAAATTAGATAGAGAAGTGTCGGCACACACCAAACTTGTGACTAGTAGTGCAGCAGTTCCATGCTGGTCTGAAGAAGGATTCTACCCCATTATGGTCCACCCCAATTTGGTCTCCACTGCCGCGAGTCCAGAAAGGAGGAGCTTGTATCCTCCAGTCATTAACTTGCCTGCAATATCGGCTCCAAGAAGAATTTCTATCGGACCTACTTCCGGATCATGTAAACAGATGTTGAATTTCTCGAGTTCTTGCATCCAACCACCATTTCCTACTGGTGGCACAGTATCACATATAATTTCTTGCCCAAGTACTTTAAAATGACAATTATAACTTCCATCAATTTTGGAGATACCTACAGTGAAAACTTCATGATTTATATCAGCATGACTTCCACCAAACAAGGAGTGTCGAAGTTGTTCTCTTTGGCAGGATACATATCCAACTTCGTATGCAGTGCTCTTTAAAACATATGACCGCTGAGATGCAGAATCGATTATTGCACGAGCTGTGCGCTTCTTCTTGGGACCTCTAGTAATGACAGTAAAAGTCTGCAGAATTGCATTAGGAGATATTTTTTTATGTTTGCCAGGGCTTCATCCTGATTAGTAAGAAATTCGTCGCCTTTAACAACTGAACTAGCGTCTGAATTATTTGAAAGACTTCTACATAAGAGGAGATGATGCCTTTTGCCACAAAGGAAGCAATTCGCTCTAGCCCTGCATTTGGAAATCCCGTGTCCAGCCTTTAAGCACAGAAAACAAGAACGTGGCTTTTCCACAGCCGCTTGCCTGTCATTTACCGTCATAGTACTAGCTTTACAGCAATCTGAGGATACATGAGTTCCAGTACAAAAAATGCAGAAATTGTGTTTATCTCAAGCAATACTAATTAACCCATTATCCGCCAAAACTATAAGGGGTGAATTTTTTTATGCAAATAATATTGGCTATTCATTTGAACATAAGCAACATTAATTTATGGGGAATAATAACAAAACTGGTCTTAACTTTCAAAAAATCGAGTGTTGCGTTCGCGCAACGTCAGCGGAATAAGAGTATTGACATTAAGTTAGTTCAACTGAACTTCTGCAGGGTTTTCTTTGATTTGAGCACTGGGAATTTTTTTAGCTTTGTTACACTTTATAAAGAAACTGACCACTTTACAGGTAATTAATTTATTATAAAGATTTAACTTATTTTTCCTTTACAAAATTGCTGATTATATCCAGAAAACAGTTTCAATCATGGAAAGCTTCACTACAATCACGATGTAGAGTAACGTCACAAACTTTGCATTGATAAATTGTCTGGCTATGGTATTGTTGACTACGCAGTCTTCTGCTGTCTTCGGACTTGACAATAAAATGTCCACATTCTCCACGTAATGGTATTTGCATGCTGGATGTCCTTATAAAGAGATCAGTAAATTTCTTCCCGAGGTAAAGAATAATATCCCTTCGGCAACAATATTCCAATGAACCGTCTCATGTAGGCTTCAGATGGTAAAAATGGGGGTGATTCTTTTGTAGGGCACATGAGTTTGTCTATTCCACGAGAAGGGATAAAACCTCTGAGTCAAAGAGAAGATAAAAAAAATCTGCACTAGTTTTATCTTGTATTATACTTTTTATAGTTCCGATTTGATCTTTTTCTTCATTTTTCGGCTGAGACATATTTAATGGTCCCTTCTTTATCCATTTCAAATCTTGCAGTTTTTGTTTTTTTTATTTTTTCGAAAGACTACATGATTTTTCGAAAGACTACATGATTCGAAAGACACACTTTCAAAATATAACATGAAATCCAACTGTTGCCATAGCTAAAATGCAATTTACCCTGCTGCCAGTTTCCCAAAATACTGCAGTAAAATAAAAAATAGGAAAATACAGTTACATGGAGTTAAACATTAGTTAAACATTCAGAATAAACATATGATGTACGTCAGTATCAGGTAAGATCCGAGAAATCACGTAACACACACATACCCTTCCCCCCTCCACCCCAATGCTGATGGGGGGCTGAACGTGCACATAAACTGCATCGGGTGTGTCACCATTAATCTTAGAGACCCCGAAAACTATGGATTCGACACTGATATCAGTCATTTTCGATAATTTTTACATGTACTCCCTGCCCCGCTGCCCCCCCCCCGCCTATGGGGGCTAGGGGTGTCTTACCTTCCCCATTGTTTCTTTGCAGATTGTAAGTGATATGTGTACCAAGTTTGGTTGAAATTGCTCCAGGCGTTCCAGAGTGATGCTGGATCATACACACATACACACATACATACATCCATTTATATATATATATATATATATATATATATATATATATATATATATATATATATATATATATATATATATATATATATATATATATATATATATATATATGACACGCAGCTTAATCTTGCCAGCTTCATCATGGCGTCTTATCTCACGTTACTCCATCTTAACCTATTCCTAAATAATTATTAATGATATAGCAGTCAGTGATTACAAGCCTGTGGCAAAGAACTACAAATTAATTACACTTAAGAGTTTAATTCCGAATGTTAACCTATCCCGATTTAATCTATTAATTATTTGCCAACCTATCATCTCCGTTCCTCGAGATGCGTGACCACCGGATTGAAATTCTATGTCGCTCTGCGTTAAAACCCTATTGTCTCAAACCGTCTAAAGCCATAGAGCATACGCATGGCGTTTTCACCGAAGATGGACCCAAAGGCGGAGCTTAAGTTTGATACTATTAGTAGACTCCTTATGTTCGTTTAAAAGGGAAATTTGCCTTATCCGTGGCGCGTTTCGACATCCGATATGAAAATAGTGGCGCTTTACGCCACGAAATTAACTACCCTGAAACCCCCTATAAATTATTTAATTACTATTATGACAAATGATGACAATGACCCATTGGGGTTTCCCCGCACAGGTTCGAATCCTGCCGACTCTTGTCCTGAATGTGTTTTCCCATTCCCTGATAGCAGAAATCCAAACATCACTCGATTACTTGGCAGTCGGTTATCCCGTGGCTAAGAATTATGTAGAATCTTACCAGTAGTTACAGACATCTCACTTAAATATACAATGACGACACATCAAGTATTATCTAATAATATTTATTATATTCTTTCAAAACTCTCAGCTCCATTAATACGATGAAATCCCAATCCAATTTAAATTACGTGCGCCCAACGGCGACACGTTGGCTCCCTTCCTAAATACCTATGGCTCTGAATATTAAGTCTTTTGTTCTACAACCTTTAAATTCGCTACGCATGCTCCAGCTGACACGTCATGACGCTCATTACTTATGCGTGACATCACATAGACCTTCCATCGAAGTTCCATCGATGACTGTGCATGATTTTTAGAGCGAAGCCCAAGGCTATTACTCTATTTTTAGATTCCCCACGTGGATCTTCGAAATTCGAATCAAGTCCAAACTATAAAGCTATTTTCACCGCGATGCATTTATTCCCATTATTTGTGATTTCCCAGTCCTAAATTGATAATTCTTATTTCTTCCTAAACAAAAACCCAAAATTCACGGGATCGCCCCCCCCCCGTATTTATGGCGTAACATATATATATATATATATATATATATATATATATATATATATATATATATATATATATATGCGTGTCATGAATTAATTAAGGGGGAAAATAATTAAGTTAAAATTTAAAAGGGGCTTCAGAATAGATTATTTTTTATGGCGCCAAGCACCACTAGTTTCATACAGCATAGAAGGCGCTACGGGTGAAATTAGGGGAATTCCCGTTTTGAAATGTAACCTTGGATCGCGAATGAATGTTCAAGCGAACTAATCTATTTTTAGAGCAAATACGGGTTTTGAGCGGAGTAAAGTTCTAACGTGATTCAGATAGAAGCCGCGAGAACTTTCCATGAACGTTACAGAGCATGCACGATAAGTTTGCGCCTAAATAAAAAATTAGGTTTAAACAGAGCGTTTTCAGAATTCAGTTTGAAAGGTCGCGTGTCACGAGGATGAGAGCTTGAGACTTGGCTTGAATTGAATCGGGTTAGTTAATAGTATTTGAAATAAAGGGTTTAGATGTAATTTAATTGTATTTAATTCCACAGGCCTAAGTTCATTCACTGCATAGATTTAGAGTAATTATTATGGGAACAAGTATAGAGGGAGTACGAGTTTTAGGCTCGTCAACAGCCGAGCAGGATGCAGAAATTTTCCCGAGGGAAATGATTAAAATTTCCCCATAGCCGTTTAAAACTAATCGTTAGAACTAAACTTGTTAAATTTGTCCAAGTTTCGTTTCTCTCCCCGTGGCAGCGTTGATCCGTTGGCGTAAAAATTCCGTGTTACCAGTGGATTGTGTTACGAGTTTTTTTTTAAAGCTGAAAATTTGTGCTGACCCAGGTGGCGAGTGCTACCTTGTTTTCCAGCTCCGGATTGTGTTGTACAAGATGTGGTACTGTCTGCCATCTTCAAAAATTCATGAACCATTTCTGATGTGGGAGTGACGATGTAAATCTAGTAGATTTCAGATCCTGAAATTTTTTTTGGTGGAGTCCAGTTGTTCCTGAAAGCGCTCTGCGTCCATTGAAAAATAAATGCTGTTTCCACGTTTTCCTGAACCAAAAGTTATTTTTGGAATTGAAAAATCTTCAAACTTGTGCGTTGACAATAATCATGCTCCGGGGGTGTTCTCCAAATTATAAAGTTTTTCTTGTTTTATGTTTCCGGAAGTTTTCATCGCGGACATCGCTACAGAGTTCTAGATCCGTGTTTTTTTTTTGTTTTGTTTTTTGGTGTGATTTCTGCTCGTCGAGCATGGGTATTTGTGTTTCTACAAAAGTGGTGTGTTTCGTCGAACGAAAGTGTGTTAGGATACAAATTTTATCACCATGGACATCGGCCATCACAAACAGAGAAGTTTGTTCGGCTTTATTCCGGAGAACCGAAACGTAACATACATTGCTGCAAATTTTTTTTCTCTAGCTAATTGAAAGTGATAATATTAAAAATATGTGTATTAAATAAGAATAATATTTAAAAATATGTGTAAAAAATATTAAAAATATGTGTTATATTAAAATATGTGTAATGTAAAACTTTCTAAAGGAAATCATAATAATGATTTGAATATAAATTTTGGTTTTTGATCTTTGAAATGACATGTTTTGTTGTACCAGTGACGTGCTTGAGATGTGGTGTCAGAGTAAAATTAATATAAAATGTGGGTTTAGGAAATGTGTTTTGAAATGATTATGATTAAGATTTTTAAAGTTTTGAGCTTATTGAAGTATTTTACATTGTGAATTTATTGAAATATTTGAAGTTATTGAAGTAGCTGATGTTTTTGAACTTATTGAAGTTATTGACTATTGTTATAATTTAAACCCATAAAATTTATTGATGTTTCCCACCCCTGTTTAATGAAGAATGGGTTCACTTTAGTACAATTTGTAAGACTGGGCACTTAAGTTTTCTGACGCACTTCCCATTGGTTTGTTAAACATTCAAATTTTCGGTGGAGTGTTGAACTGCTGAATTAAGAATTTGATATTTATGTGTACGGTTTTGTTATGATTTTGAAAAGAATTTTGAGTATGAAAGATTTTATAATGTTCTACAGAAAAATTTACCAATGATTTGAAATTGAAATGCTTGAAAATTGTTTGGTGATGAAATTAAAATGTTTATCAATTTTTTCTAGTGAGGGGGGGGAAAAGCAAAGTATAACATATTAAGTTAAGGAGTAATTGCTAAAATTTTTAAACATAGAATTTTTCTCTCTCAGAGATCCATTTCCTTTTTGATTTTTTGTCTAGCGCCTAAACGCACTTGACTTCGCATTCTATGATTATATCTATTTTAAAAAAAAGTAACAAAAAAAACTCTATGATATTTAGTGTTAATTTTGGATCCTCTGAGCAAGTAATTGACAATTTTATTTCAGTGATCATTGATTAAGAATTTTGAAAGTTATCGTCTAAATTTTTTGTAATCGAGAATGTTTTTAAATCATTTGCAACTAATTCTGGTCTCCTAAGCTGACGATGGCCATTTTTGCTTCTTGTAAATATTTTTGTGTTTTATTTTGAGTTTCATAAAGTGTTATTTTAAGTTCCAGTGATCTTACAATTTTATAAGTGTGTTATATTTTGATTTTAGTGAGTACCCTGAGTTGTTGCTATACATTTTTGATAAATATTATTCTGAGTGTTTTCATAGTGTACATTTTTGATTGCCGATAAATTAATGAGGAGGACATATTATGTTAAGAGTACTTTACTGTATTGAAATAAATTTTATTGATATTTTGATTTTGTTTTAAATAAGGTATGAGATTTAAGAGTAGTATTTTTTATTGATATAAAGTAAGGGATTATGATGCTTTAATTTTGGTAATGACAGAATTGTGGTGATATTGACAAAGTGTGAGGAGTATTACACATCTTATCACTTACGAGTATGATTTTATGTTTTGACCGGGCATGAGCCTTTTCACATGTTTCCTCAATTCATACATGGAGTAGAATCTTAAGCTGATCACTGAATGTTCATGAGAAAACAAATAGTAATGAGGAAGATTTTGAAAGATAAAAGTTGAATTTGAAAGTTGAGTTCATGCCTCTAATATGTAATTGCTTTTTATGTAATAATTATTGCGCATTTTTAAGTGATACTTTAAATGATACTTTCTACATTTACTCATTTTTAGGTGTTGCGTGTTTCGATAATATTTTGATAATAGTGTTCATTTAGTATTTGTACCAATTTTGAGAATTGATATTTTGATATTTGATATGTCGTCAAGTCAAGGATGTCTCAAATGGAGACTTATGTAACATGTAACACACACTTCGATTCAATCTGGTTAGGTGCATATTGGAAAAACTTTAGGTTAAAGATAATATTCAGTTGTAATCATTGGGTTGGGGTTTGATTTTTCTTCTGAGATTGGTGTTGACTGGGGACGGTCGCCCTAGTCGACATTCTTTTCGGTAGGTGATTTCGGTAGGTATAAGATTTTTGAAATTATTTTGAGTGTTATTTTTCTTCTCAAGACTTGCCACATGGAATTAGCTACTCCTTGTGTGCGTGCCTTCAGGGGGACGGGGGGAAAGTTCTCAAGAATTAATTAAGGGGGAAATTAATTAAGTTAAATCTTAAACGGGGCTTCAGGATAGATTATATTTTTTCTCGTGGCGCCAAACTCCACTAGTTTCATACAGCATAGGACGCGCTACGGGTGAAATTAGGGAAATACCTGATTTGAAATGTAGCCTTGGGTCGCGAATGAATGTTCGAGCGAACTAATCTAATTTTATAACTATGGGCATGTATGTTTAACTGCGCGTATGGGTTTTGCGCAGAGTAAAATTATAACGTGATTCAGATGGAAGCCGCGAGAACTTTCCATGAACGTCACAGAGCATGCGCGATAAGTTTGCGCCTAAATAAAAGAATGGGTTTAAACAGAGCGTTTTCAGAATTCGGATTGAAGGGTCGCGTGTCACGAGGATGACAGATTGAGACTTGGATTGGATTGAATCGGGTAAATTAATAGTATTTGAAATAAAGGGTTTAGATGTAATTTAATTGTATTTAATTCCACAGGCCTACGTTCATTGACTGCATAGATTTAAAGTAATTATTATGGGAACAAATATAGAGGGAGTACGAGTATTAGGCTCGTCACATATATATATATATATATATATATATATATATATATATATATATATATATATATATATATATATATATATATATATATATATATATATATATATATGTATATATATATATATATATATATATATATATATATATATATGTATATATATATATATATATATATATATATATATATATATATATATATATATATGTATATATATATATAGTTATGTATGTATGAATGCATGTATGTATATATATATATATATATATATATATATATATATACAATATATATCTATATATACATAAAAGAGCTTCTCTGTTTGTTTTTCCGCTATAGAATCATAGACTGTTTCACCCACCGGGACCAAATTCTGCACAGTTAATGTTTAGGACCCGAGAAACTTAAATCAGGAAAAACAAAATTTGGGGCTCAATTAGCTTTTTAAAATTAATTTTTTAATGATTTTTGTGCCCCTAAGCGCACCTCTTAAATGTGGATACAGCCCCTTCACCACAACCATTCAAATTCGATACGCGGGGAAAAGAGGTATGTTCTGAGGGGTGATCAGTGGTGGCTTGAGAGTTGGTCTGGGGGTGTCGGGGGGGGTGAAGTATTTATTTTATTTTTCTTAAATTTTAGTGGAGTTACGTTTAGTGGAGTCGTGAGTCTAAAAAGGTTGAGAACCGCTGCTTTAGACAATTTTAGACAATGGCGTTCAAACTAATAGAACTTAATAAAATTTGGGAAAAAAAGGAAGAAAAAAAAAGAAAAATTAAGTTTGTCCCATGGCCAGTTATGGAAACCTTCTGTTGATCTAAATATATTAATTGTTTGAGGATCATAAAATGGGAAGAAGTTTAAGAGTTCTACAGGTTTTTTCCCCTAAGTTCACGAAACAGAGTTAACATACGATATGTATTTGAATTACTTATTCCGTGAAATCATATAAGATAAATCTTTCAGAGATTTGGGGGTTTTTAAGCAGTGGGAGGAAAAGCTCTTTAAACAGATAAACATAACGACACAAAACATTCATTCCGAACTATTAGTCCATTATTTATATTAAGGCATAAGAAAATTAATGAAATTATTTTTAAAGAATGATTGCCAGGGTAGATATGTAGATATAAAATTTTTCATGCTTTCCATCAAAAAAATTCTAGTCTGCACAGCCCGCTCTTCGTGTTCATCTGGCCAGACAGAATGCGCTTAGTGCGTTTCTACTGAAATGATATACAAACAATAAGAAAGAAAGAAACTTTGAGCTTAGGCATCATGCGAAATCTCGCCTTACTTTGATTAAATAAAGGGAATAACGCATCTTGCACCTTACCTATTGTTGATGTAGAAAAAAGTTCATCTCTTGGGTGATGTGAAAAAAACTGCGTTTTTAAGGGGAAAATAAAAAATAAAGGCAAATGTAAATTATAAAACTTATTTCTAATTAAACAGTGGATCAAACAAATGTAATTAAATCTAATTAAACACTATCTAGTAAAATAAAATTCAGTTATTCGTTATAGTTTGATATATATATATATATATATATATATATATATATATATATATATATATATATATATATATATATATATATACAGGGTGTCCATAATTAAAGTCCCACTTTCAAAAGGCTGTAAAACAAAGAAACACTGGTCAGAATGACTTCAAATTTGAACTGAATATACTGGAAGAAAGGGGGAACGATTTAGTATAATAAAAAAAGTTCCAAAATGTATGAATAGATGGCGCTGTAACATTTTGGAACTATTTTTTTATTATGCCAAATCGTTTCCCCCTTCTTCCAGCATATTCAATTCAAATTTGAAGTCATTCTGACCAGTGGTTCTTTGTTTTACAGCCTTTTGAAAGTGGGACTTTAATTATGGACACCCTGTATATATATATATATATATATATATATATATATATATATACGGGTTCTATACCCGTCGCCGACTATTCCACGGACGTGTACATTAATGGCTGCTGTACACTAATGTCTTTACAGTAATATCGGTAAAAGACGTAACAGAAAGAACACGTTATAAACGATAAGAAGCAAGCATAAAAGAAACAAAAATTAAGGTGTTCATAAAATTTATTTGGAAGTTAATGACGAAATGGATTCAATCTGACTACAATTATCTATATATATATTATTTCTCGAAGGTGATTTTTCTGACAATCTCTTTTTCTACTTTCACATTCAATCAAATTCGATAAATGAGGTTGCATTTTAAAGATTATGTTTTCCACTTCTGACGAATTTTTAATTTACAGTTATACATTGTATAGTTCGCTTAAAATTCGAAGTATAAACATTATAAACATTTTATCTTCATCTACATGGCATGCGTGCGCTAGCATTAAAAAAAAAAATTTAACTTCTAAAATCGTCTGCATTTATTATAATTCTGTGAATAAATTAAGTTTCTTTCTTGGCGATATCCGCGTAAGTGAACATTATTCTTTTCTCATGAACAAACAATTTGTTTGGACTAAAATATATGTTTTTTCCCCTTGAAGGACATTTTATGAAAATGAAATATTTTAAAAACATAGTAAAACTTTATTTTTAGGAAACCAATAATCAAAAAGTAACAAGAACTTTATCTCACAAAAGTCATCGTACACTTGTAAAAAGTCTCTACATATTAGAAAATATTGTAACTTTTCGTTAAATTAATATTTTGTAGCATATCGTTTAGCATCCACAACAGCTTTTAAACGACTGGTAATAGATTGCACTAGTTCTTTTGTAGTTTCTTCATCAATGTTCATCCATTCTTCCCTCATAATTGTTTTTAGATGGACATTTTATTACTTTTGTGAGATAAAGTATTTGTTACTGTTTGATTACTGGTTTCTTAAAAATAAAGTTTTATTATGTTTTCAAAATATTTCATGTAGTTTTGTTAAGAATAGATTATAGATCTCATTATTAAATACCCATTATGAAATATACATTTTAATTAATGGATAGACCCACATTTCATCGGAAATCGTAAGTGTACGAACACTTTTGGGAGCCACTGTAGATTATTTCTTGAAGGTGATTTTTCTTCTGACGATCCCTTTTTCTTCCTTCATACTTAACCCAAATCGATATATGAGGTACTACACTGCTCAAAACAATTACGAGAGCCCATGGTTTTAACGAAATTACGCAAATACTTACACCGATAAGTAACATAAAATAAATCATCCATAATTTAAAGCCTAGCAGGAAACAGAAGAAGAAAACTTCATATGCAAATCAAAGTTAATGACGTCAAAAACTAGAAAAAGAACATAAGGGCAGAATTCGGGATGTTGCAGAAACGTCTGTTTCACTGCCTTAACTGTGACATTCGATTGCTCAGTTATTCTTTTTTGAAAAGGTGACTTGAAAATGTCTCAACAACGTGATTTACCGGAATCCATGGCATGGCGTATTATAGGCAGACTTGAATCCGGGCAAACACAAAGTAGTGTCGCGGACGCTGTTGGGGTCCCCAGAAGTGTCGTTGCAAGGCTCTGGAATCGATTCCAAGAAACGGGTAATGTTAGACGTCCACCAGGACAAGGTCGACCACTCGCCACTACAGCAACTGATAACCGGAATTATACTGTTAACATCTCGTCGAAACAGAACAGACAATGCTACTCATCTGCAAAGACAGTTGCTCTTGGATACAGGACGAAAGGTGTCCAGCCAAACACTACGCAATAGGCTTCACCAGGGAAGTCTCTATGCACGTAGGCCAATGGTCTGCATTCCGTTGACCTCACGCCACCGTGCGCCCCGAAGAAGATTGGCTGATGAACATCGAGATTGGGAGCAACATGATTGGAGCCAAGTGCTGTTGATAGACGAGTCCCGATTCAGTCTGGAGTGTGACACCCGACGTGTTTTGGTATGGAGGGAAAGGGGCACTCGAAATAACTTCTCAGTCGTTCTTGAAAGGTCATAATACAGAAGATCTGGTTTTATGGTATGGGGTGGAATCAGCATAGGTGGATGTACGGACCTGCATATGGTTCGGAATGGTACTTTGATGGCCCGAAGGTATGCAGACGACATACTGAGACCTGATGTCATATTTTACGCTGCAGCCATTGGGTATTCCTTTGTTTTCCACCATGATAATGCCAGACCGCATACAGCTCGTCTTGAGAGCATTCTTGAAGCTGAAACAATACATCGTATGGAATGGCCAACGTGCTCTCCTGACCGGAATCCAATCGAGCATGTTTGGGTCACGCTCGGACGACGCATTGCTGCGAGACCAAGGCCTCTCTTTATTCTCCGAGACTTGGAGATTGCACTTCTGGAGGAGTGGAACAGTATTCCCCAAAGTCTTACCGATAACATCATCGCATCCATGGAAAACAGGTGTGCAGCAGTCTTAGCTGTTCGAGGAGACCACACACCATATTATAAATCTTGCATCATTTCTAAACAATACTTTTTTTTAATCGTTTACATGTAACCAAATTGTTGCCCTAAATCATCTTTTCATGTTTTTTCCATATTTTCAAAGAATTAAAGCTTAATTACAAATTCTTTACGTCTTTTTTTCTGTATTGCTCATTGACACGCGTGTACTATCCATTTTATGCCAATACGTGGCTGTCTCGCAGGGTTTTCGTAACTTCTTTGCTTGCTCCCCTAATATTTTTGAGCAGTGTATTTTAAAGATTACGATCTTCGCTTCTGAAGAAATGCTAATATAGAATGATGCATTGTATCATTTGTTTAAAAATGGATGCTAAAATTTGACTTTTGGCCTTAGAGTTCTTTCCCCGGATGTGTCGATACGCACGGTCAAATAGTGTGCCCAAAGAGGTTTTGTATTGTAAATATCCCCTTCTGGAAGTTTTTTGTGCCATACTTAACTTTTAATATTGCCTGCAAAGGCGTTTTGACCCGTACATATCTCACATTCCCCTGTTTTCAGTTATGCTTCACCTCCAATTTTGTGTCCGAAGGTGTTTTGTAATCGGTTTTATATTATCCTTAACACTGAAAAGAAGGGATTTTTTTTTCTTACTAAAAAGACTGCACGTCGTCATTTTGACGGTTAAAAACAAAATGAAGAATTAAAAATATTTAATGATATTTTTTAAAAAATGGTTAAATACTTAAAATTTTGAACTATTTCATATCAATATATAATAAATTAGTATATATTTAGAATATATATTTATACAGGTATGCCGAGCGGACAACCTGGTATTGTTTATCCGTAAAAATATATGCATGGTTTGCGCAGTCCTTTTTTTCAACACCAATATTTCCGAAGAACCAATATTTCTGTTATTTGCAAAACGGGGAAGAGACGAAAAGTCAGTAACATTTTTCCGGTATTATTTTAAAGATTTCTGCCTGTTTTCTATATTGCCGTCAAATAGACGGCTTTCAGTCCTGGTAGTTATACAACACATTTTCTCCCCCTCTTTGCTATAGAATATAATTTTGTAAATGTGTGTGCATATTTCGCGTAAAATTAGAAAAAGTCATAAAATTTCAGAAGCCTGAGGACATAAATACAGACACAGCGCTCAATAGTATGTCCGAAACCGTCAAAATGACGGCAGCCGTCTTTGTAGTGTTAAGCACCATTGTTATTTGACAAATAAACAATGGCTACAAATTAACCGGTTTTTCTTTCATCCTACTACAAACCACCTACCTCGCTAAAAGATTTTTCGTATTTTATTCGCATTCGAAATTGTCTCACGGGCCAGCTAGTAAATCTGGTAATTCTGATTGTATTTCATGTAATTTTCGAAATTGCGGTGTGCATTATCTTATTTCTAGTTATTTCACGCAATCTAGGTTTATTAGATTCTTCTCACTGGGAACCCTAATCTTTAATAATAAATATTTCGTACTGGAAACTCCAATAATGGACCAAGTTTGTTGAAGACTTCCTGATTACTGTTTTTGAGTGACGTTTCCCCGAAAAATGCGATCTGCACAAGTGAGGGTTGTCATTGCTTTGAAACTGGAGACGAAATTAACCCCCCCCCCCCGGGTACATCTAAATTAGAAAACATGACGAGCAAAGAATCTTATAACGTAAAGATGTACTCGAGACTAAAGCATTCATGTTATAACGCGACTTATAATTCCGCTTCTGGGTGATGCTTTCCCGGGAACTGTGAGCGAGTGAGGATTGCTTTGTGATTTTTAATCTCGCTCTGAATCTAATGGTGATAACTTTCCAGCTGGTTGCGTCAGAGTTCGAGATCGATTTGGTGATAGCTTGTTTCCTGTATACCAACTTTTGTTTCCTAGGGTCAAAATACAGGGTGTTCCAGAAAATTTGAGGTGCAAATATCTCACCAACTACATTGGTTAATCTTATAAAATTGAAGAGGCTTACCGTTGAGTAATTAAATATTTATTTACCAAAATATGAATGAGATATAAAAATGTATGGACAATTTTACAAATGTTCAATATGCATGTGGCACGTCAAGTAGCTATTCCATTTCCATCCAAACATACTGTAGCATGTTATTGGTAGCGTCAGAAGAAATGTGATACGACCCTCCTTATTGCTTCACTCTGGGGATCCGGATCAAGGTTATAAGTAAAGCCCTTGGCCAAGAGGGTTGTATGTATAAAAAGTTTTCAGTTGTAGTTAGTTCTTAGCTTCGTTCTCCCATGTAAAGAGTCCTTAAATGTTGTGCTGTTAGAAATAGAATCGTTATTCACTAAGATTCAATGCGCGTGTAATATTGAGGTAAAGCCGCTCACCTTTACGTGAAAAAATACAATTTAATAACAACGTGTTTTGTATGTTTGGAACAGTAACAGTTCTCAAAGTGGTTCCGATTCTCTGCTTGAAGTTCCTCTACGATTAAAGGAAGTGGTACACAGACCAAGTCTTCCTCAGGAGGTATGTTAAACATACCTCCTGAGGAGAAAATCCCCTGGCGTCAAGTCTGGCGAATTTGGCGGCCATTTTAACACCACATTGTCTTGATCTTAAAAATATGAAAATAAAAACTTTACACATGATATTAAAACATTAGGTCCGGTGAACGACTATTGGCAAAGTTATTAGATCTTGAAATGATGTCAAATTTCTGAAATATCTTGTATAAAAACCAGCAGCTAAGTGTTTATTTTAAGGCTTAAAACAATAACAAAAGCAGCTAAGAAATTTTAAGCAATCAAAATCCTGTTTCATTGTCAGTGTTGTAAGTTTATAACTAAAATTCAACTTATTGCAAAACCTATGGTGCCTAAAATATAAAAAAAATATTCCATCAAATCTAGTTAATTCATTATCAATACAATTTCACTAGAAATGCTCATCGATTTATTTTCCCTTTAATAAAAACGAAAGTTATAAAGAATTAAATTACTTTTTATGCATCATGAAAAAATTAGTTTTTATGTTGTATTACACGATTTTTTTTTAATTTACGAAAAATAATAATGATAATAATAATAATGGCTGAATGAAATTTGTAATCATTTCGTCAAATGAAATAAAAAATTTTATTTGTTTAAGAAAAGAAATTGTCGTCCATACTATAAATATAAGAAATTCTCAGCTAAAAACTTGATTTGTTAAAGAAAGAAACAATAGTTTGTAACAGAAAAAATGTATTTTTTAAACAGACAAAAGAGTTTCTAAACTTCTTCACAAAAGTGCCCACATAAATACTCGTAATTATAAAAATGGCTTACGAGATTTAAACAAACGAGTCATTTTCTGATCTCTCCCCATTCTGAATAAAATATTCCCGAGAGAGATAATTACAACACATGCCTTGCAAGCATTTAATTAAATGTATTTTAGGAACATATTCGTAAGGAACGTCCAAAAATGAATAAAGTGCTCTTTAAGAAATGTTACATTTGAATTTCATTTTCATGGAAGTTATATTAAATGAAAATCTTGTGAAAATTATTCACACGGTTTTCGGAATTCTTTTTATTTGGACCTATTTATTCAGACAACGAACTTGTTTCTCTTTTTAGGCGTCGCGGTAGTTTCATGGAAATTAGTGATTAATGTTAAATTCAGCGAATTGATTTTAAATGATGCAGTGTATTTTGGTCCAATAAACAGCAAATTTTTAAAAAGAGTCTCCGAGGTATCCTAGTGGTAGCGCGTTGGCTTTCGACGCCGACAGTGCTCGGATCGAATCTCGACATTAAATTCCTTCGTGTCTAGACCGGATAGGGACACATTAAATCCCTAGATCTATGAGGTCAGTGGGTGAGGTGGGTACGAACCCACCAGATGTCGCCCCTGGGGGTGCTGGATCAAAATGGTGGTGGCACCTTGCCATGTCGGATTCCGACCCTGGCGGTGCTATTATAATCCGAAGCCGCACTCCTCAGTCTGCAAATCCTGCATGGACCTGGTCTGTCACTTTCGACCAGGGGGCATTAGGAACAACAACCACAGAATGGCGATGTTGCATTTAACGTACTGGGTAAAACGTCGCTTAGAAATGTTAACAGCAAAATGTTCTTGTAAGTGCAATGTCAATCTCTTTGTCAATCTATAAAATACTGATTGCACATACCAAAAGCTGCTTAAATTTGAATGTCTAACATAATTATCTTCATTCGGCCAAAGAGCAATCATTTTTTCAGAGTATTAAATATTTCATTTTGAATGCTATAATTTTGTAGTAACAATTGTAAGTACCCTAATTAGGACGCTCGACATGAAACCATTTCATAAAATTGAAAGTTTCAAGTGCGGAATATTAATTAGATTTAGTTTCAAATTGGGTTAAATGTTTGTAACCACTCCCGGGCTGTGGTACAAATTTCACTTTCCTGTCACCAATGAAAAAGAAAATGAGAAAAATTTAGTTTAAAAAAATGTGCGTAGGCCAGAGGAATATCCCGTAAGAAACGCATCAATAAATAGGCTCAGAAAAAAATAATCTAAAAAAGATTGCGAACGGAAGTTTTCGAATTTTTTTCATGTTTTTGACTCTTTCGAACCCTTCTTTTTTTTACATATTTATCCACTTCAAAGTTCAGTTCATGTAAAATGTAAAAATTAATGTCGCAGTAATTGTGCACTGTTATGCAACTGGGAACCAAATAGGAAGACAGCTATTATTCTAGGCCAAACAATGTTATTTTTATTGAAGATGCTGGATGTACTCGGCTGAAAGTTTACCAACGATTTTAAAATGTTTCCAAAGAGTATCGACTTGATTGAAAGATTTTTTTATAAAATTGTACTCCACAACAGAGAAAGACAATTTTGACTTTTTCATTTTAAAAATGTCATTCACCCAAGGACATGATGTGCGTTTAAAACATGGTAAAAGGCCAATTTCCACCCGAATCATTCAAATTAAAAATTATCATGGTCGTTTCTTCTAAAGAATGAATAAGATATTGTTTGCCAATTCAGGGCACGTGTCACTCCAGACTTTCACACATCGTCCGCGACGATCGTAGGTAGCTTTCAACGGGGGCATCATATAGGTGAATCAACACCACCTCCATTCTGACCGAGCAAAACCCAGGGGCGACATCTGGGAGGCTCGTACCTTCTCCCACCGTCTCTGACTCCATAAAGGGACTTTCCTGTCTACGGTGTAACAACTTGGCTAGCGAGTCTGAGACGTTGTGAAGAATTTCGTGGCAAATAGTAAACAATGTCCGAGTGGTTTCTAAAGATGCAAATAACAGGCCAGAATTTTACCAAAACCTAAAGAAAGTAATATATAACTAAAACTTTACAGATTGAAAGGTGACTTGAACAAATAACAGCTGAACGAGACGTCTGGTTACAAAAGATTTTAGCAGCGAATTCTCTCCCCAACTAGTTTAATTCTACCGGAGGCAAAGTTTCGGGCAGCCGCTCCAGTAAAGATCTTAATGGAATTCTTCTCAATTAACGCAAGGGCTCGATATATATGTTGCTGAAAATTCCTTGGCTGCGACATGGGGGTCTTCTCAGAAGTGTTTGTTTTCGAGAGAGGGACCGTGGGATCAGCTCAACGATGACAGGCCTCGGTCCGATGGGTCGTTACGTGAAACTCATTGCATCTATGGTGTCCAAATTGGGAATAATGGTCACCAAGAGACAGCTTTATTAGCCCACAAGGGTGGTCGAGGATTTTTAGCAACCAGATTTCTGAAATCTTTCGGGAAAGCTGAGACTCACGGCTTAAGACCCCAGACAAAGGAATGTTAAAATTCAATGGGGAACACGCAAAATTCTGGTGGGGAATGCACTGATCGATTTTTAAGCCCGTCAGACGTTTTCTTTGAATTCTTCTGTTGCTAGGGTTTCTCTCACGAGGTTTTACGTGCTGCTACAATGGATTGAACATACCGGCCTAGGCACGAATGTATTGTATAGCATCCGTCGGGATTCGAACTGGACATCCCTAGTTCCAATTCCAACGCACTACCTCGGGCACAGAGAGTGAATGGAATAGAAGAGTAACACATTTCGATCTTTGTTATTACAAAAATCAATGAAAGAAATTCGACCATTATTGGAAACATGTTCTCCATTGGTCAGCACTGAGCTTGGCGACTCAAATAGGACTACATCCCAGCATCCTTAACTTGAGAACCAGCTATTATTAAGAATTTTTATTTTATTGCTTTATTTAAAACTTGATTTTTTCATCTTCGGTGCAGTTGTGTCTTGGTTTCATGCTGCATAATAATCACCAATTATGAAGTACAGCGTACTCCAAATTATCCGGGTTCATGGAGGGGAGGAGTACCACGAAATTTCGAAAATTAGGGTTCGACCCATTTTTGTTCAGTTATATCGTATTTTCAAAATACAATACTATACACGCTTTTCTATTTTATTCACTTAATTTATTATGTATGTAAACCGTCATTTTTAACCGGGTCTTTGATATATATTATGATATCAGCTCGAATTCTCCTAAAAGCTAAGATATCACTACACAACCACCCCTCGATTACGGAGATAGATACGTTCCACGTTAAAGCGAAACCGCTCCAATTGAATGCATTGGCGGCTCCAGGGGGGGGGGGGAAGTTGCCCGTATTGCCCTCCCCCCCAAAAAAACCCGGCGTATTTTTTTTTCCATTGCTTATAATTATATAATCGTAGACCTAATACTAGATGAGTTTAAATTTAAAATGAGACGATGTTCATTCCCTAAATATATATATATATATATATATATATATATATATATATATATATATATATATATATATATATATATATATATATATATGAGTGTGTGTGTAATGATAACGGTGGCGATGAACATCAGGCCTGTGAATTCGCAGTATTTCGGATAATCCGGGAGTTAGTCGTGACGGAGCATTAGGCAATACAAGTGTTTGAGTGCAGGCAAGCAGTTTTAGAAGAATCCAGAGTGACAATGAATCATCCACATAGCTGGTTACAAAGTTCATTTTATTGTTGTAATATTCCAGTGGATCAGGAACATTTCACTATATTCACAGTTTTTAATAGCTGTAAGACTATCAGGCGTAAAAATATCATCCTGGGGCTGTCGGAACTGCACTGTAAGTCTTCTGACACTGTAAGTAAAATCATTCATAAAGATTTGAAGTTAAAAAAGATGCTTAAACCTAATGTTCATCTGCTTTTGCCAAAGCACGTTGCTGAAAGAGAAAGAAACTGTTGAAAATTATATGAAAAACACCTAGCTGCTAAAAAATTGAAATTTTTGGTAATAATCGTTGCTGCATGGGTGTATTTAAGTGACCGTAATAAAAAAACGATCAATTTTCTATTGCTGAACTGACGGGAATGACCGTACGAAATGGCTACGTAAGTGTACAGAAAAGTTCTCAAAGAAGTTCATGATAGTAGCAGGATTTTGTTACAACGACAAATTAAAAATGAAAAAAGTCTCAAGTGAAGCCAAAATTAATTCACTCTGCTATCGGCAGAATGTTTTAGAACCAATTTTTGAAGAAGAAATTCCAGCCTTACATGGAAAGGACATTGATAAAGTTGAGTTTCGTATGGACAAAGCGATAGTCACACGTTTAAATCAACTGCCGCTTATTTAACAAAGAAAGAATCAGAAACAGGAATAAAGTGTATCCCATTTAATGAAATACCTGTAATGAATTACCTGACTCTTCTCCGATGGACTTTTGCGATTTCGGTTTTTTAATACTATCCTTAGGAAAACGGCATCTAAAAACACGGAACGGACTTTGGAAAACGGTCTAAGAGAAATGAGGTAAAACTGACTTAACAGTACTAAGAAAAATTTATTTTCTTTGAAAATTCGAGATAGAGCTATTGTCAAGAACCATGGCTAGCAGACAGAAACAAATCACCGCATAAAATACGGCATTAATACATAAAACTTAACTATCAAAATCATTTCCATAAATTGCGAACGACCTTCTGTAGAAGGAAAAAACACATAAAATAAAATACAAAATTTTCTTTTTTTCAGAGTGAAAAGAAGATGAATGACTAGATTGTCAGTTTCCCCGACTGTATTTAATTAGATTTTAAATAACAGATTCGGGAGTACAGCTATCGGCCAAACTTTATTAGATGTGAAAATATTCAATATTTCTTCTGGATTTCAAATTGGCGAAATATTTGAAATCCTCGTTCTCCGATTTGGGACTTCGTAACCATAATAGCTCTAACACCAGGCCATGTCCGGAGGAGTTAACAGTCTGAACCTTCTGAAACATTTTACAAATCCTTTGCAGGGACTTACCATATTTCATTTTAATACAGACCTTGTCTCTTTTACCAGTAAAAAGGCAGATTTACCAGAATATCTACGGCAAATTGCTTTGGAAATTCTTAACAGTATTCCCTCTGATGCTCTTCAAATATATACAGATGGCAGTAAAAATGATCATATTACTGACGGTAGCGGTATCTTGGTGAAATCTCCTTCGAGTAGCTTTACTATCAAAATCAGAAATCAAGATCACTGCTCTGTTTTTTGATCGGAACTAATTGCAATTGAAGAGGGTCTCAAGGCTGCAGCTTCCAGTACTGACTATAAAGATATCTGGGTTTTGAATGATAGACGCAGTTCTATCGAACACCTTCAGAATTGGTGATAGAACTTCAATCTCTGTTCTGACTTTACTGCAAAAGCTCTCAATATACCATGATATCCATTTGCAGTAGATACCATCGCATATTGGCCTCAGCGGCAACGAAGTGACTGATGTCCTGGCTATGGAGGGAATTATAATGTATTTGGCCTCTAGGGACCTGTTCACATAGGATTCCGGTAGCGGAGGAGTTAAATTATTGAAAACCTCCAAACGATTGCCAACTCCTATGATAGGTTTATTTCCGTCTCAGTGCCATCTTTCTTTTTATGCCGGACCCCTATGTAAACAGGCCCTAACACTTTAACTTTTTTGGAGATCTCGTCAAGAGTTAAATTTGACATCGCCTTTTCCTGGCGATCTCCTCCAGCACATGACTGCTATTGTTGCAGACAGCCGGGAGGACCTATGGCTTTTGTGGGAATCGTGTTCAGCAGACTGCTTTGTAAAGACTCCTAAGTGGTCACCTGAAGTGCCTTAAATTTGATAAAGGCAATAATATCTTCCCCATTTGTGGAAAATGTAACATCAATCATTCCACCCCTGACCATCTTATTTTTTCCTTGGGGCTTGAAAAGGAGGTTTTGACGCAGAGATCCCTCCTTGGATTTTTCAGATGTTTTTCATCTCATGGATCTGATCTAGTCTATTGGCTAGATCAGAAAGGATTAGTAACAAAAACAACAACAGAATAAACATATATGACTAAGAGTGTTTAATTAACATGTTTGGACCTTTTACTAAATTTCTTCGTAAACCGCATTTTTGGCGTGATGTTTAGGGAGATATACATAAAGATTAGAGGGATCCCCTGCTCTTGATAGCTTCTATGAGAAAATATGTCATTTTCCAAATCTACGTCAACCTTTCGGGATTGTACTGCAACTTTTCTTTCTATACTCCTCCTCTTATGAAAATCGAGGAAGCGATAGCAGCATCATAAAAAGGATTGACTACAGGTGCAGCAGCAGTGAGTCCAGCGGTGGTGTAGCTGCTTCGCGTCGCTAATAAACAGCAGTATTTCGACGGAAGTTTGTGTTTATTTTTTTCTACTACAATCCATTCAAACGCAGTGCTGCTTCATAAAAATTTTGGTCCACATCTCCGGAGCTTTGAATACTACTAAATGTTTCTTAATGGGTGTGCAAGATGTAAATTAGTCGTCAACAAACTGACAGCTTCAAATCGAAAAATATTGGTAGAGCTTGTCCTTCTGTTGAGTTAAATTTTGCTTATGTGAGTAGGTTCGTTTTTAGTTAACTTTTAAGCTTTGTTAGGTTTATGCTTTATGTGTTTTGATTAATTAGTTGTGTTTCGCTTCAGTTATTGTTTTCATTTTATTGGATTAGGTTTCGCATATGTTAGTCAAAATTTGTTTCTGTCAGTTTAAGATTTTGAGTTTAAGTTAAATTTTCGCTTTATTAGTTTTATTGCTGTTAGATTTAGGCTAAACCTCCGGAGTTAACTCCAATGATTTGTGTCATTCAATCTGAAATGTACTTAACCAAACTAACCATGACGTTACAATTGCATGTATTACGTATTTAGTTAGAAACGTCAGTTTTACGTTATTTAGTAACTGTCTATTTAACTGTTGTATATTATTTCTTGTATATTATCTGTTGTATATTATCTCATTGAGAGTTAGTATAAGTGTCATCGCATACCTACCGCCAGTACGGCGTTGACAACTGTTATCACAGGTTGAATCGCTAATTTAAATTCTTATGTTTTTAATAAATTTATGTTCGTTTTAAATTTTTATCTCACTTTATTAAACTGCCTCACTTTATTGAGCCAAAGGAATTTCTTTAACCCTCCATGATCTAAGAGTATCACCGGTTATGGACCCAGATATTGGAGGAAATGTGTTTTACCCTTTTAAGCTCTAAATTTAATGTATTTTTAAAGATAGTGTGAGACTTTGAATATTTTTAATATTATACAGAGTTTTTCGACAGTGGGCCTATTCGTATATATTTCCAAATTTGTTTAGTAAAATGCCAACGCCAGCGCCCTAGCCATTGGGCCATCTCCTGGCTCTAAGTTTTCAGAAAACAGCTGAAAGATTTACTGGGGAAAAATAATAAGCGTTCGAACAGACAACGGTTTAGAATTTATCCATAAAGAATTTGAAAAATTCTTAGAAGAACAAGGAATTCGACATGAAAGAACAAAACTTTATACACCAGAGCAGAATGGTATAGCTGAGCGTTTCAACTATACAGCTATCGATGTAGCTGAGACAGCTGATTTAATAGCTGGTCCAGCAAATTTAATAGCTGGTCCAGCAATTGATAAAGGAGGAGGATCATTTGTTTGTAAAAATGGAAAACTAACCGTATATCATAAAGACGGACGTGAACTATTCATAGCAAAAAGAATAAATGGTTTATAATTATGCGACCCAGTCTACAGATCGAAGCAATATAAAAAACCTTAAAATGAAAGCTTAATCGTTTCAGAAGAAGATAGTCTACAACTGTGGCATAGAAGATTATGTCATATAAATCCCGATTATATTCTCAAAACCTGTAAAAATGAAAGTGTACGAGGAATGCAGAACTTAAAATCAAATAAAGTTGGATGTGAATCATGTAGAATAGCTACACCCCGAAGGGAAAGTTTTAAAGCAAAGGGTAATACCAGATCTACGAAACCTTTGAAATTAATCCACATGGATGTATGTGGACCTTTACCAGCTAGAACTCCAGCTGGGCATCGGTATTTCGTATCTATAATAGATGATTTCTCGAAGAAGGTAGTGGTATTCCCGATGAAATCGAAAACAGAAGTTTTTAATTCTTTCCTAAGTTTTCAGAAAAAATCTGAAAGATTTACTGGTGTAAAAATAATAAGTGTTCGAACAGACAACGGTTTAGAATTTATCCATAAAGAATTTGAAATTTTTTTCGAAGAACAAGGGATTTGACATGAAAGAACAAATCTTTATACACCAGAGCAGAATGGTGTAGCTGAGCGTTTCAACTATACAGCTATCGATGCCGTAAAAGCTATGTTGCACGACAGCAGACTTTCTAAGGGATTCTGGAAGAAAGCATTATTGTGCTTTACCTATACATTCAACCGCGTATGCCGGGGAAACCAAACCAAAATTCTGTTCGAATTATACAGTGGAAGATGACCTTCAGTAAAACATTTAAGAACATTCGGATGTTAAGCATATGTAGGTATACCAAAGCAATTAAGGTCTAAATTCGACATGAGAACGAAGAAAGGGATCTTGGTTGGCTATGCAATGAAAACAAAAGGTTACCGAATAGGGCTACCCGAAGAGCATAAAATAATAGAAACTATAAATTCAAGTTTTGAAGAATGTATTGAAAGCAGTGGGACAATGCTGGACCCATGTTGGCAGGATTATCAACGTACTGTTGATGAAAACTCAGAATCCGGAACAGATGAAGAACCCGAAGTAGAAATTTCCTCGGAAGCCACTCCAAAGCCTAAGACAGAAATTGTTTGGAAGAGGGAAGCAGTTCCAAGGAAAGATGGATCCCGTACAGACATTTACTACAGTGTTGAAGGTGAAAATGTTCGACTACGATCTAATAACGACGCCGAAAAATATTGTGAGTCGAAAGGTATCGAGTTTAAACCCGAAGTATTTAATTTCAGTGGGAAGAATTCATATTCAGGCGAAGTACGACCTGGTATGGAATTTGAAAATCCTGAAGTCCCCGAAGTCAACGAATGCGGGAAGAAAAAGTTCCGACAGAAAGCACAGCAGGAATTTTGACTAGTCGACGAAGCCATACCACGAAATTTTCAGGAAGCGGAAAAGATGCCGGATTTTAAACTCCTGCAAAGTGCTATGCAGGAAGAACTGGACACTTTCGATGAGCGTGGTGTATGGCGTCTAGTACAAAAACCAGAAAAAGCGAGAGTACTAGGGTCTCGTTGGATCTTCACCGTCAAGAAAGATGACCAAAACCAGATTGTTAGATATAAAGCACGTCTCGGGGCTCAAGGTTTCAGACAGTTAAAAGGTACGGACTATGATTTAGTTTTCAGTCCAGTTGTGAACTTTGCAGTTATTAGATAATTATTTGTTTCTTAGTAAGTAAACTTAAGTGGAAGCATTACCAAATTGATATTAAAAGTGCTTACCTTTACGCTCCTTTAACTGAAGAAATGTATATGTGCCAACCGGAAGGCTTTGAGATAAAATCTAAATTAAGTTATGTTTATAAATTGCATAAAGCTGTGTACGGCCTCCATCAATCTGGAAGGTCATGGTTTCTAGTAATTCATAGAGTTCTTGAAAAATTAAATTTTTATAAATTAGAATGGGTAAATTGTGCTTATACATTAAATAATAATGTTGTCTTATTATTATATGTAGATGATATTATAATATTTGGTAAAATTGAACTTGTTAAAAATGTAGTAGAAAATTTAAAAACACAGTTCGACTTAAAAGTGTTTGGGAAAACTAAGAAACTTTTAGGCGTACGGTTTGAAGAAACCGATAATAAACTATTCTTATCCCAGACTAGGTATATTGAAGAAATAGGGCAAAAATATAAAAAAAGTTTAAGTTTCCCATAACTTCACTACCAATAGCTGTAGGAACAATTTTGTCTAAAGACCAGTGTCCTAATGCTGAGGATGAAAGAATTAGAATGGCAAAAATCCCTTATCGAAATTTGTTAGGTTGCTTAGCATTTTTAGTAGGTCGAACCAGATCTGACATCAGTTATGCGGTCAACATACTATCACAGTTCCACTCCAATTCTGGAATAGCTCATTGGGAAGCTTTGCTAAAACTATTAGGATACGTTGTTAATATAAAAAAACTTTAAACTAGAACTATCAAATGTATCCCAAATAAACATTAAGTGTTTCAGCGAAGCAAATTTTGCAGCTAATAGAGACGACCGTATTTCGATAGGTGGTTTAATTCTTTTTGCTGATACAGTGCCTATTATTTGGAGAACGGCAAAGCAAAAATGTGTCAGTTTATCCACTATGGAATCTGAGTACAATGCTTTAAAAGAATCGGCTAAAGAAATCCTATGGCTGATCAGGATTAGTGAGGAATGTAAATATATTCGAAAATAATGTAAATGATTATAACCTATTTTGTGATAACAGAGCCACTATAGATTTTTCTAATTCTCCCATAGAAAACTCAAGAACTAAACATATTCATATTAAATATTTTTTCTTAAGGAACTTAGTATTTGAAAAGATATTTAAACTGCAGTACATAAATACTAAAAGTAATTTAGCTGACGCTTCTACAAAACCTTTAACTAAACTAAAAATTGAGACTTTTAGAAATCATATGTTTAGTTAAAGTCCAATTCTTAATTTTGTGGAAATGGAAAAGTATGAAAGTCCATAACTTGATTTATGGAAGACTGGCAAATATTTTTGTTGTGAATAAATAAAAAAAACCTTCAACTTTTGTGAACACAATAGTTATTTTTTTAAATTGAATTTTGATTTGTAAGTGTGAATTTCCACAAGGGAAGTAGTCTCGATTCTGTGGATTGGTTTTTAAGTGGTTCGATCTGCTTTTAAAGCCGTCTAGGATAGAGTTAAACTGTAATTTGCCAGAGTAACCACGAGAAAATCTTTCTGCAGTGTCGAACTATGGAACGTCCCATTGTCACATGAGATGTTATTTCTTTTAAGTTTGTGAGTCCCATTTTGAATTTGGAAACTCCTATATGACCGCTTAAGTTTATGTTAATTGATTAAAATGTCAATTGATTTTTTGTAAATATAATTTAAATGAACATAATTTTGCTAATTTAAATTATATTTACAAAAAGTCAAATGTTGAAAGTATATACACTGGTGTAAGAAATTAAGAGAATTTGCAGAATTGGTCGATTATCTCTAGAACGACTGTACCGATTTTGATGAAATTTGATATGTACATACATTGATACAATACAAAACAAATAACTGTTCAATAATTGTAATACACACGCATGATCGTGCGTAACATTCGTTGGAGTCGGAAGGTATGAAACATCGGTTGCAGAATAGACAAAAAAAATGGGTTAATAGATGGGTTAATAGGCGGTATGGTCCCTTCTTACAGATATATAGGTCTCGCAGCGTAATTTTGTACTTGAAATAAGGCAGTTTGTCATTTCCTGTGGCAATTGTCCTGAGGCAGTGTATCATTTCCTGTGGCATGTTTGGGGCCTGTTGGCCCCAGACATGCTCTATAGGGTTAAGGTCTGGAGATCTGGCTGGCCAATTTATCTGGCGAATATCCTTACTCTCTAGAAATTCCTCGACCAGAAGAGCTTTATGGGGCCTCACGTTATCGTCCATTAAAAAGAACTCAGGGCCAACTGTACCCCTGAAAAGGAGAACATAGGGCTCCAAGACCTCATCCCTATACCTCACACCAGTCACAAGTGCCTCTTTCAAAGACATGGAGAGTAGGGTAGGCCGAAAAATCATTTTTATTTTTTTTCGGAAATGGCCAGTCGAAAAAAGTTGTTGCACTTATAGATAAGAAAAACAGTAAAAAAATTTTGTGAAAAAATAATATCTTCCGATCACGCATTCACTTCAAAGTTTTGAAAAAATAAAAAAAATGAAGATTTCTTTTCCAATTTTTTGAAACCCTCAAACGTTTGAAATTTGAAAAGCGCTAGTTGAGGTTGTGTAGGATAAAGCTAATAGTCCATGAAAAAAAATTAAAACCCTTAGTTATTCAATATTAACTATTCGCGCATTGCCTTAAAAACTAGCGGAAAAGCTGTATTTTGAAGGATTGCAATAAGACGTTCTTCGACTTTTCTTTTTGATGTAGCCGCATGTAAATGCCCTATTTTTTTGGAATGTACTTGAAGAAAAACCCAGATATGTGTGTGTATCCCATAAGTTTAAAGTGTCAGCTAGTAAAAGCCAAAAAGATACGAGTTCCTGAGCTGAGATTCATATATGGTCAAAGAAAGTACAATTTGGACAAAACAGGGTCTATAGACGTACTGGGAACACAAAAATAGGAGAAGAAAAGGCAACTTAGAAATACCTTGTTGGCTGATTACTATTAAATAAACCAAGCTGCAAGTACTTCAAGCGAAAGTGGGTATAAATGTAAAGAAACCACTGCCCATGAGCAGCCCTGAAATGAACAGGAAGAAGAAAACAATAAGAGTGACACTGAAAGAGATGAGCTTTAAGAACCAGATGAGAGAAAACTGAAAACATCTAAGCCCAGGCAAATGAGGATAAAATTTAAAGCAACAACTCTTGCAAGTGATCGGTATGGGGTATTTGACCGCGCTGCAGCCGTGATTACGTCTAGTGTGTTCCAAGATTTCGGCATCATAAACGAGGAAGACTTGTCTCATGTTGTCGAGAAGAACAAAGTCAGAAGAGAAAAATTTAGTAGCAGACACCATTTGTAGTCCAAAGCTATTAATGAACCTTTACGTGGTCTTTACTTTGATGGCAGGAAGGATGAAACCGTGGTGATTGAAATGGTTGGTTCTAAATGTTATCGTCGGATATAAAAAGAAAAACATTATTCCTTGGTTCAAGAACCAAGCTCAAAATACCTTTGCCATGTTTCACCCACTACTGGACTTTCTAAAGACATTGCTGTGGCAATTGTTACACATTTCGCTAAACTGAGTTTTTTTCTGGGGCAGCTCGATTTAATTGGAAGTCGATTTAAAGCAGTTCGATTTAATTGTGTCATTCGTCAAATCGAGGTAAAAGCTGGTAGACCACTGCAATGGTGTATATGCCACCTACATTTCAACGAGCTACCATTCAGACATCTTTTCCATCGCTTGGACGGAGGTACTGCAGGACCATCATTCTTTAGTGGTGAAGTTGGTCAAAAAATGAGAGCCTGTATAAAACTCCTGTAACAGATTTTTTACCTATTGACTGTACTATTCCTAATGTCGACAAGAAATAGCTGAGCAAAGATCAGCTGTATCTCCTAGATATTTCCGCAACAATCAAATTTGGCCAATGTCCAGCGGATTTGGCAGCTCGAGAACCAGTTCCATTAGTACATTCACGATGGGTAACATCAGCAAATAGAGAACTCAGACTATATGTCTGTGAAGAAAACCCCTCAGATGAACTGAAGCAGCTGGTGTACTACATTTTGCACTGTTACATGCCACTGTGGTTCCGGATCAAAGCAAGTGCTTATTTTTCTGAAGGTCCTAATATAGTGTTTAAGGCAATCAGTTTGACACCATTCCTCCCTGAACATTTGCAAAAAATAATCGACCCACTAATAGAACGAAACTCGTATTTTGCACACCCAGAAAATTTAATTGTGGTTATGGATATGAACGAAAGACAGCATGTGAGAGAACTGGGATTACGTAGAGTTCTCAAAGCTCGGGTAAATTGCAAGGGGAAAACAATTAGAGACTTTAGAGGGCCAACACTTGACTTCAACGCGATCGATTACGTTGACATGATGAAGTGGAACGTTTGTAATGTCAATCCGCCACCTTTTCTAAGGAATGTACCGGATGAAGAAATAGAAGAAATGATCAAAACTGGCAGACCATTGACTTCAGACTTCAATAGATTTCCATGTCACACCCAAGCTGTGGAGTGTTGTGCCAAACTTGTCACCGAAGCTAGCCAAAATTTGAGCGGTACTGAAGCTAGAGATGGCTACATAAGAAGCACCCAGTTGTGAAGGTCAGTTATGCCGGAATCTTCTTCAAAAGCTGCTTTTAATATGTTTTAGTTCAACAATCAATAATATGACTTAATAGGAACGGCAAAAGTGAAAAGTGCAGTAAAAACAGCATTTTCTGCAATCTTATAAAAATACGTTTTTTTTTTTTAAATAGTACTTTCGAATGTTCTGTTTGTACAAAAAATGTTGTCGTATTGCTCGTCCAAAGTTATTTTCTCGGGCGTGAATTAGTTGGGTAGTACATTAATTATTTATAAATGGGTAGTTGGGTGCGTTCTGTTTTAAAATTATTTTTTAATAACCCGTAGTTCAGGACGTAATTAGCAATGACTAACAAGTAAACTAAAAATATACTGAAAACAATTAAAACACAGAGTTGATTTAAATTTTAAATTAAATTAAATTAATTTTCAAATTTATACATTTCTACATTTTATCTTAAACACTTTCGTAAAGAAAACACTTATACATACATAAACCAAAACCTCAACTAAAAATATAGTTCTAAAAGATTACTCTTAAAAACAAGACAAGGGAGCACAGAATAATTAACCAAAACATCTAATACCACTAAATTCTTCTATCAATTATTTCCACACCTATTCGTAAACCAAACTCTAAAATCAAAATCAAAACCTCTACCTCAAGAACCAGAGTGATCTAAACAAAATGAATTATATTGGAGTCACTCGATACGTTGCATTTCGTTGCACTTGTAGATTTACTTCTGACGTTGTCCGGGGAACTCTTGCTTCTATGGCCGGGGAGTTTGCTGCTGCCTTTAAATCACTTCGCGCGCACACACACCAATATTTCACTGCACAAAGTTTATTTGGGGCATTTAAAATATTTTCCCCACTTAGTAGCACACCAATCTAAATAAGCACCGGGGAACGTCCGTTTTCGTCCCGATACGCCAAAAATCTAGAAAAATTTCTCTCCCTGAGAGATCGTAGAACTGGCTATATCCGAGAGAAGGGGGGAGAGAGAGGGCTAGAGAGGGAGAGCTCCTGCGAGAGAGGGCCCTGGAGAGGGGAGCTCTTGAGTTTTTTCAAACTCCTTAATTTATATATATTTGAAGCCTATTCTTCTTCCTTGGCTCCCAATTCTAAATTCTTTTTAACCAATTCTGAAACTGCTAAAATTTTATTTGCCTCCGACACCTTGACCTTATTTAAAATGTCCGCCCTGTTTTCCTGACGTTCACCTAATATTGAAACCGCAATCGCCAACAACCACTCAAGTTTTCTGTGGTTTTCACATGCCGCCGTTCGAAATACGAACTCAAAGCCCATTGTCGTGTAATGTCAAACCCTGGCGACATCCTCTCTTTATCTTGTCTGGCGTTCAACTCCCCAAGTTGACCACCGCCGTAGGACTATTCAATACCTTACATTATACAGGACCGGTCCGTTCTTTAATTATCGTACCGCTTTCAGCCGTCGATTCCAAATTTATCAAATAAATGCAATGATGACAGCCTTCGATCGACTTAACCTTTCATATTTTTATGACATTTTTACATATTCGAACGCGCATCATTACATACGCTCCCTTCCTCGAAATCTTAAGCAACACTCCTTCCTCCAAAAAAAAACTCACAACACGTCTACTCTCACTTCTTAACAAAGTCTATTCCTCGAAAATTCACACAACACCCCATTATCTCCACAAAAGTTTCGCAAAACTATTACTCACAAATCTAAACAAAGTCTCTTCATCGAAACCTCACACAACACTCCTTCCTCAAAAAAAAAAAAAAAAAAAAAATCACAATTCACTACTCTCAATTCTTAACAAAGTTTCACCATCCGTTCTCTAAAGCAGATACCATCTGCGCACCCTTCCCCGAAAAGTTTTACAAAACACTTCATAATATATATATATATATATATATACTTTTATACAATTTTGTAACTTCAAAAACCAGATACATATTTTTTTCATACCCTTTCACATTCAAAACCTGGAAAGTAAATTTTAAATATTATTCCTGATGATAAAGTTTTTGTTTTCTTGTAACATATCTTCTATACATGGACAATGCAATTGTCTCATACCCAAAGTTTATCAATTGATTTACAAGTTCGACATCCATTGAGTCCATCATTGTCCTGCTCGAAGCACACTGAACCACTGAATATGCTGCAAACATCAAATATCTGTATCTTACAGCTGAAATGTCCTTTACCGTCTCTGCCAATTTTTTTTGTCATCACGATTTATAATTTTCAATCTGTTTAGAACACAAATCCCAGCATTCATCATGAAATTTTTATCACATATTGAAAAGATCAGTTCCAAACCACTATCAACAATGCACTAGATTTTCTTTTCCATCATCATTATTTTAAATAAAATTAATTAGTTAAACCTATATGTATTTGCCATATGGACATAAATTTTTTTATAATTTTATACCTTCAAAACATTTTTCAAAACACTTTTGTACACCAAACTCTAACTCTATACTTTCAAATTAATTTTCACATGGTTTTCAATAATAACTTTATATTTCAATCTTTCAAAACAATTTTCAACACTTTGCAAATAACATTATATACTCAAAATACATTTTACTATTAATATTCTCTATCTACCGCAATATGTGCACTACACGAATCTCTAAACATTTATTCACTATTTTAGCCAAACATTTCCAATTCATACTATCAAGTGTCAAAATTTTCATTTATATTGCATTTCCTATTTTAATGTATTTTCCCGCAATGTTGTTCTCATCACTATTTTCGTGAACCTATGTTATATTCTTAGCGTACTCAGTATCCCACAATAAAACAACGCCTTGCTTCCCCAAAATTTTTATCATTCAAGCGCAAATTACCCTGGCGAAAAATCTCAACGAAACCAGTTCTTTCTCCCTTCCTCGCACTCAAAATTCGAAAGGAGAAACGACACGGATTCCCCTGTAACCGCAAACTCGTACCCAATCCGTAAAACGTAAACAAAGGCCATCCCAGACTAACCTTTCCCTCCTACTGTAGTGGGGGAAGAAATACCCCACGCCCCTCTGCTCCGTTCAAAAATACACGATCTTAACAAAAGGACAACCTCGCGTAGTGTAAAACAAACGGATATCCTGACTTCCCGTTTCTCTTAAACCAAAACTTTTTAACTTATCTTTAGCAGTTTTCTTAATCGGGGCTTTTTCATCATCCATTTAATTCTACCTCTAATGCTAGCAGTATTTTCCCTCGTTTTAAAACCCATACATTCTTACAATCAAACTCTAAACCGTCTTTCTTTTTAAATTTCGCGTACTGCCCTTCTTAACTTTCTATTACCTGTATTTTCATTTCTACGACCCTTCTCAATTTTTCTCTTTTTCTGACACCTTTTATCCTGTTAATCCCGTTCTGTACATAACTCGCTGTGTGAAAACTTTTCTCTCTGATCATTTTTACAATTCACTGTCCAAATTCTCCTCAACTTCATCCTTATTTACGTTGGTCTGTCTCCCTCTTTCCTATGATTAAATATTTCGTTCGTCCCTTCCAACCTGGTTCACACTCTCTGTTGTGGTATTATTCTATCAGTTACTAAATGAGTTATCACACGTCTTTGTCCATTCTACCTCAACTTCTAGAGACCTGGCCATCGTACCCATTTTATTTATTTTCACTTTATTAACTTTTCCTATCGCATTAATTTCGTCTTTCTTACTATCCCTTGCTTCATCTATTTTCTCTTATTTGTTTCTCGTTCATTTATTTTCGTTCCACATACTCTACTTATTTCAAATTATCCTGTGCTATCATTTTAATTTTTTTCATTTCTCTCCCGTTCATTTGTACTCTGACTTGTTTTTCCTATATTTTCCTGACTCTTCCCAATACTTTTATTTTTTCATTCTTTCTTTGATCAAATTTATTCTTTCTGTTTTTCGATTCTTTTTCATTCATCTCCCCCTTAAATTTGTCCACTCCCTTACTCACCGGAACTCGCTTCTGAATCTTTAACCTTTTGATTTTCCGCCTCAATATTTAATTTATTTTCTTCAAATTTTATTCTCTCTCCTGCCATTTTTATTACTTTATCATTATTGTCCTTGACTATCTCTATGGGGTTTGAAAATTTCATCTAGCTGCTCCTTTTCTCCCTTCGAGACCCTCTCTACACCATGCGATTTTGCACTATCCCGATTGTCAGCCTCAATATTTAGTTTACACTCTCCACATCAATATTAGTTATCACTCTCCACTTCAATATTTAGTTTATCACGTTACCCCATCAATTTTAGTTAGTCATTCTCCACATCAATATTTAGTTTATCGCTCTCCACGTTCAATATTAGTTTATCACTCTTCCCCATCCATTTTTAGTTATCATTCTCCACTTCAATATTTAATTTCTTTTCCATTTCGCTGCTCCTGGTCTTCAATCATAACTCTCTCTATCACCTGCGATTCCGCACTATCCATCTTTATACCATAAAACTCCACAAATTTTTTTATTACTACAAAACACGTCTCCTCATAATCTCCATTCTCTTCTAATAAATCCAGATTCTTCTCGCCTGCCCTTTAATCGAGGAGTATGAACCATAGTCCCTTAGGCAGTCTCAGACCATTCAACTCACTCGCTATCAGATTAAATTTTCTAAAAAATTTCTCAAACACATCTCCTTTCTCCACTAAAAGTTGGGAGCAACGAGTCTATCGACATGGATCCCGTATTTATGGCCATATTAGCCAACTCTTCTTATCTTAAATCCCCTACTGGCTACTTTTAAAAACATCTAATAATTATGACATAACTATCTAAATTCTCAAAACACTGATTTCCCCTAAAATACATAATAAACAGACAGTATATATCTCACCCACAATTTTAAATATAATCAATATATATATCTCTATCACAATCTTAAATATATATATATAGTATATATATATATATATATAAACACAATTCAAATATATAATACTTGCACACTCTTACTTTCCAGAAATTATATCATGCACCAATCTTACTAATTACTATTGAATTATCAAATACTTTACTTTAATTCAATAATTTCTCAAATTATCATACAATTATCGCAGTTTCTACCTATTTACCCCCAAACACTTCTATTTCTCGAAAAACCCTCAAATATTTATCTACTGATTTCAATAAAATCAAGCACTTTTAACTAACCAAAACTTTTCATAAAACATTTCTCAATTCAATTAATTATTTCCAAATACCAAGCACTACTATCTATCTACTAAATTCTATATAAGCTTTTATGTCACAAACTAGTTCTAAACAATTCAAACAATTTCTAAATCTTCATCTTAAATCAACTCAATTACTTTAAATCATACATCAATAAACACTTCAATCAGTATCAAATTTTCTTATTTTTATCAAAACCACTTCAAATCAAATTTGTTTTCAAAAATACTCCTCAATATGCAAAATACTGATAAAATGCAATATATTGAAACACATGTACCAAAATCAATCAAATTTTCACAATTATCACACATAAATCATCTAGTTATATCATTTAAATTTCTAATCAAATTAAAATATTCAATATAGTCAAATGGTTTAAAATATACTATACATCAATTCTATGTTTTCATTAAATCCAAATTATCAGTTCATACAATTTTTCGTATATCTTCACAATTAAATATGGAAAATACACATTTCAATTTAAATCACCTCGCGCTTTCAAACCAAACTTAAAACGCGGCTTCCTTCACCTTGACAACAATTTTTTTTTTAAATTTCTAAAGTCCCTAACAAACCATGAGACTGAATCACTGCCCATGCACCTCACGAAAAACAAATTTTTAACAACGAAAAATTTTCAAAAAACGCCTGGTCACAAGACCATGCACTGAACGATAAAAATTTTCTTCTTTAGGTTTTAACACAAAAAAAATTTAACTGGTCGCGGCAACATGCGTCGAATTGGTAGTCCAAAGTTATTTTGCTTGGGGCGTGAATTTATTGAGTAGTACATAATTATTTAGAAAGGGGTAGTTGGGTGCGTTGTGTTTTAAAATTATTGTTAATAACCCGTAGTTCAAGACGTAATTAGCAATGACTAACAGGTAAACTAAAAATATACTGAAAGCAATTAAAACAGACAGTTGATTTAAATTGTTAAATTAAACTTAATTTATTTACAAATTTATACATTGTACATTTTATCTTACACACTTCGTAAAGAAAACACTATTCATACATAAACCAAAACCTCAACTAAAAATATAGTTCTAAAGATTACTCTTAAAAACAAGCCAAGGGAGGCACAGAATAATTAAGCAAAACATCTAATACCAATAAATTCTTCTATGAATTATTTCCACACCCTATTCGTAAACCAAACTCTAAAAACAAAATCAAAACCCTCTACCTCAAGAACCAGACTGATCTAACAAAATGATTACAATCATGGACAATAAAATTAGCTCACCAAGAAATAATTGCGGGATCGTAACGAAACTTGCAATGAAGGTACATGTCGGGGAGATATGCAAATGATTAGAAATGCAGCGTGATTGCGCATTACGTATAGGCCGGTAGAGGGCGTTGAACATCGTACTCTGTGGAGTATAAAACAGGTAACCAAAGCTTGTTTGAGTGTGCTGAATCATTTACAAAGGAAGAGCTGAGATAGGACATGCCATTAGCCGTGTTCGAAGACAATATAAGAAGTTGTCGCAGTTTGAGAGGGGAGAATCGTCGGGATGAGGAAGCTAGTGGTCATCTAGGCGAGTAGCTCATCAATTAGGCCGCTCTGATTGTGTGTGAGGAGGTGTTGGGGACAGTGGACCCGAGAGATGTCATGTACACGAAGACCAGGCTCAGGACGCCCTCGACAGACCAGTCGTCGAGAAGACCGACACATCGTAAGAAATGCACGCGTACAGCCAACTGCTTCATCGGCCGCCATCCAGGCAAACGTAGCACCTTCACTAGGGGCCTCTGTGTCTTCTCGAACCATACGAAGGCGCCTGGCTGAAGGACAGTTGGCATCGCGGCGCCCATTACGTGTGCTGCCCTGACGCCCACCCATCGACGCTTCCGTTTGGAGTTTTGCCGCGCACGAGGAAACTGGACTGCAGCGGAATGGAACCAGGTCGTCTTTAGCGACGAATCCAGATTCAATCTCGGCAGTGATGACAATCGTGTTCGTGTGTGGAGAGCCCGTGGTGAACGCTTCAATCCTGCCTTTGCTGTACAGGCGACACATCGCTCCCACAGCTGGTGTGATGGTATGGGGTGCCATTGCCTACAATACACGGTCACCCCTAGTATTGTTCCGTGGCACCATGACAGCCCAGCGGTATGTTCATGAAATCCTGCAACCACATGTATTGCCACTCATGCAACGGCTCCCAGGAGCCATTTTTCAACAAGACAATGCTCGGCTTTATACGGCAAGGGTGTCACAAGACTGTCTCCTCACTGTTACTACCCTTCCTTGGCCTGCCCGATCCCCAGATTTGTCTCCAATCGAGCATATCGGGGATCATGTGGGACGACGAGTGGGGCATCCCACGAGTTTGAACGAACTAGAGGCAAGGTTACAGCAAATATGGAACGAATGTCTCAAGGACATCATACAGAACTTGTATGACTCAATGCCCGATCGTATCGCATCGTGCATTCGCGCTAGAGGGGTCCAACGGAGTATTAACTCCTCCTTTCTTTTGCTTTTTTCTCTGAAATAAATTATCCTTTTTCTTTGATTTTCTTATCATTTACTTATATCAAAGTAGTCATTACGTATGTAAAATTTTGGCGACTCCTCGTTTCATTTCGGCGACTCCTTCTTGGTGAGCTAATTTTTTTGTCCATGAGTGTATATTTGACTCACTTGATACCGTTGCATTTCGTTGCACTTGTAGATTTACTTCTCACGTGGTCCGGGGAATTCTTGCTTCTATGGCCGGGGAGTTTGCTGCTGCCTTTCAATCACTTCGCACACACACACACACCAATATTTCACTGCACAAACTTTATTTGGGGGCATTTAAAATATTTCCTCACTTAGTAGCACACCAATCTAAATAGGCAACGGGGACCTCCGTTTTCGTCCCGATACGCCGGAAATCAAGAAAAAGTTCTCTCCGTGAGAGATCGACGCGAACTGGCTATCTCAGAGAGAAGGGGAGAGGAGAGAGGGCTAGAGAGGGAGTGCTCCTGCGAGAGGGGCCCTTGAGAGGGGAGCTCGAGTTTTTTCAAACTCCTCAATTGTATATATATTTGAAGCCCATTCTTCTTCCTTGGCTCCCCCTTCTGCCTTGATTATTTGCCTTGACCTTATTTAAAATGTCCGTCCTGTTTTCCCGACGTTCGCCTAATATGAAACCGCAACCGCCAACAACCACCCAAGTGTGCTCGTGGTTTTCACATGCCTTAGGACTATTCAATACCTACATCACACAGGACCGGTCCGGTCTTATTTATCGTACCGCTTTCAGCCGTCGTTTCCAAATTTATCAAATAAATGTAATGATGACAGCCTTCGATGGAATTAACCTTTTCATATTTTTCTGACATTTTTACATATTCGAAGGCGCATCATTACAAATGTTTTAAACACGTATATAAAAATGTTTCCCTGTCTTTAAACACCCTTTACTATACATTGTGACCTATTGCATTTGAAATGCGTTATATTAAAACTTTTGAAAATACTGCTGAAAAAAATTTATTTTCTTATTTTTTTTAAAATTTCAAAGTGAATGCGCAATCGAAGATATTTTTTTTCACAAATTTTTTTACGGTTTTTTCTATCTGTAAGTGTAAACAACTTTTTTAACTAGCTTTTTACATATTGTAAAAAGATCTTTTAACCAGGATAGAGGGGTCTTAATCCCCCTCACGTCTTTTTAAATACATCAATTTCCGTTTTTGTTTCAAAATTTCCTTTTTGCTTCAGAAATTCACTTTCCTTTTTAGCTTATTTGGGTGTATCATTATTGTTTTAATTCTATCTTATATATCTATATATATATATATATACTAGCTGAATACCCGTACTTCGATATAGAGTACGATAGAACTAAATACAACGGTCAATGTATGCAATAATGCCAAATAAACCGCCGGAGTTAACTCCTATGATTTGTGTCATTCAATCTGAAATGTACTTAACCAAACTAACCATGATGTCCACAATTGCATGTATTACGTATTTATGTAGTAACATCAGTTTTACGTTATTTAGTAACTGTCTATTTAACTGTTGCTACATTTTATTTGTTGCATTCTCATTGAGATTAGTATACGTATCATCGTATACCTACCGCCAGTACGGTGTTGACAACTGTTATCACAGGTTGTATCGTTAATTTAAATTCTTACGTTTTAATACATTTATGTTCGTTTATATTCTTCTCTCGCTTTATTAAATACCTCACTTTATAGAGCCAAAGGAAACTCTTTAACCGTCCATAATCTAATAGTATAATTGTCGATTACAAAATGATGTGCTACAAAGAGGCAGTAAAGCGGTAACGCACTATAAAAGGCGAATAACAAAACTTCACGAAAGGTTAATTATATATTTATTATATTTATTATATGCATGCATATAATAAATACAACTGCCAATGTATGCAATTAATGCCAAATATATATATATATATGTAATGAAATACGATCAGATTACAGAACTATTAGAAAAAGAAATTTATTTCCGAGTGGCTAAACAGACATCTGATCTAGTTGAAAGCCAACACCCGAGTGATTCCCGGGGTTTGAGTATAGAGGTATCTCCGGTTGAAGAATTTGCTGACCAAAGATGTTTTTTGCAAGCTGCATCAGTTGTGCAGGACGATTGCCTTATTTGGGCATAGACAGTGTGGCTTGCCCAGGGATTGCTGACGCTATGAAAAATATTCCTGGGTTCTTGAAAACAGAATTTGGTAATGCCATCTTAAACATGGGAAGGGAAGAGAATTTACAGGGGATCAACTTAAATTTTATATCTTTCATATATATATATATATATATATATATATTTATTTATTTATAAAAAAGTCGTAACGGTTATTTTTATAGACAAAATAATGTAGAAGAAAATATAGAAATTAAATCTAATAGGACATACTGAAGAATATAATACAGTTAATATAGTACAGTTTGAGGAACATATCTTTTGCTGTATTTTAATATTTTTTTGGATAATGTCCAATCGTCTGCCGCATTAGCAAGAAAAAAATTTTTTGTCAATTTATTTCGTTGTTATGCACTGGACGAAAAATTAATTGAAAGTATCACAAAAAGAAAAGAAACCCCGTGATCAGTCTTTAATAAATTAAATTCTAAAATTGAATCTTAAAAAATTGGCCAGAAATCAGAAAATGGAGGTAAAGATTCGAAAAAAAATTCATTTTAAAGGAAATTTTAGGATTTTTCTCGTGATATAAATTTTATAACCGTCGGATCATTATTTAAATGCAAACTTTAAAGAATGTTACAAAAATAGCTTAAAATTTAATTTAAAAAATTCTAAGAAAAATTTTTCAAACTTCTTTCTTGGTGCACCCCTACAGCCTAAGAATAATCGCCATGCAAAATGTCAGCCTTTAGGTCCAGCGGTTTGGTCTGTGGCGTTATCTGTCAGTCAGTCAGTTACGGAACTTTTATATATCTATATATATAAAAGAGGCTTGTCTGTTTGACCGCTATAGAATCATAGACTGGTTTCACCCAACGGACCAAATTCGGCTTAGTTAAGTTTAGGACCCGAGCAACTGAAATCAGGAAAACGAAATTTAGGGCTCAGTAGTTTTTTTTAAATAATTTTTAATGATTTTTGTGCCCCCTAAGCGCACTTCTTAAATGTGGATACAGCCCTTTACCACAACCAGTCTAATTCGATACGGGGAGAAAAGAGGTTTGTTCTGAGGAGGCCGTTTGAGAGTTGGTCTGGGGATAACCGGGGGGGGGGGGGGGGAGGGCGAAGTGTTTATTTTTCGGGGTGTGCAGCCAGTATTTTTTGATGGAATGCATGAAAAATTTTATATGTATATATCTACCCGGACAAAGCCGGGCAATAATGCTAGTATATATATCTATATATATATATATCATATATATATATATATATACAGTGGTACTTCAGTACTCGTCGTTAAGTTGGTCCGGATTACTCTCAATTCTCAATTTAATAAACGGTATAATATTTAAAAATGCTCTAGAAACTAAATGAACATTTAAAAATAAATTATTTCAAGTAACCGAAACGTAATTAATTTTGAAGATTCGAAATCACAATGTGCGCATTTCCATTTTAAAAAAATTAATATATATTATATATATATCTTATTAATAAAGCGAATGTTTGCGTGCGTGTATGTGTGCGGCCTCCAGATGAATCTATGAAACTTATAGCCATGAAATTGGCACACGGGTAGTGCAGTCTATGGAAAAGTGCATCTCGAAGCCCGAAATTTTAATTTTATTCTAGAAAAATTTTATTTTATGTTTGTGAGACATTTTATTTTTTTTTAGCTTCAGATTACGATATCTCGGTTAAAAAATGATCGTAGAATTTTGATCTTTTTACAACCTAAGACTACAGACATTTTTCCTTCAAACAAAACCTCATTTGTTTAAAAATAATTTAGAACAGACTAATATTTTCATCAAAATATTAAAACTTTTTCGAGAAATTTACGCTTTTTTGAGGATCTACGGTTTGATGCTCTTCGAGTTGTATTTTACAAGAAACATTTTTACATCATCTGAAAGATGAGAGCTTTCGCATTCATATAACTTCATTTCATGTCTCTATCTTAAAAATTCGATTGTTAATTGAATTTTAAAGAACGATACTTCAAGGACAAATATTCTACCCTGTTCTTCCAAGGCGGTAGGAGAATGGCAAATTCTCCCCTTTGGTTTTAAACAACGATAGGCGTTGGAATCAATCATGTAGAAGAACTGAGCATGCGCACAAGGAAACGTTTCATCTACTTTTGCCGGTGTTCACTTTTTCTGAATTCTGTCAATTTTTATTTAATTTAGTTACTTTTTTGCATATTCTTTCTTTTTATGCTTCTATCTGAAACTCTGGAATATTTTTTATTATCATTCTAATACTTTGAAACTTAACAATGTTTACCAGGGGTGTTTTAAAACAACTGTTAATTATGTTTGTGTTTAGCTTTGATTATGTCTGTGTTTAGCTTTGAGACAAAATAATTTTGTAAAGGTTTTTTTTGGTCTTTTATGCTAAAATAGCACTTAAAAATAAAAAAGAAACAAAAACTTACCTGTAAACAGCATAGCTTTTTTTTATAAATTGATCAATTTGAAGTAATTTTTAATGAAATTTATCTAAAACACCTATCACTCTGCACAAAATCCTAAAGCTAATATTTTAATTTTCCTCTCACACAAGTGACATATGACAGTTATCTTCTAAATGACCTACAATCTAAGAGAAAAGTTTAAAATGCAAAAATAATACACGCCATTTTATGTTTCAATATGAAAATTTTCCCCCTTCGTGATTCCTTTCCTTATAAAAACAGCCCCAAATAAAACACTATTTATCATACACCAATTATTGTTCACTTTTTGTTTATTTTGTATTTGCCAAGGAAATTGTGTTGTTATTGGATATTTTTAAAGGCCAGTGAAATATAATTATGTGTTATTTACTTTTCTACTTTGCATTTAGTAATTTTTAATTTTCCTATCTCTCATTTTTTTGTTTAATTTAGTTGCTTTATTTGAATATTCTTTCTTTTTATGCTTCTGTCTACAACTCTTTGCAATATTTCTGTGATATAATTGTAGTTTTTTTATTTGGGCTGTTTTTATAAGGAAGGAATACGAATCGGGGAATATTTTCATACTGGAACAAAAAATTGTATATATTATTTTTACATTTTTAAATTTTCTCTTAGATTGGTAGGTCATTTTGAAGATAACGTCATATGTATCATGTGTGAGAAGGTAATTAGAATAGTAGCATCGGATTCTGTGCAAAGTGATAGGCGTTTTAACTAAATTTCAATAAAAATGTACTTCAATTGACCAATTTATAAAAAAAGTATGCTATTTACAGGTAAGTTTTTGTTCTTTTTTAATTTGTCAAGTGGTTATTTTACCATAACAGAGAAAAATAACCTTAATTTTTTATTTAATTGACTCCGAAAGTAGAATATTAATCTGAAACTTAGCTAAAACGCCTATCACTCTGCACAAAATTTTGAATGCTACTATTTTAATTTCATTCTCACACAGATACATATGAGAGTTATCTTCAAAATGGCTTACAATCTAAGAGAAAATTTTTAAAATGCAAAATAATACAAGCAATTTATGTTCTAATATGAAAATTTTCCCCTGTTTGTCATTCCTTTCCTTATGAATACAGCCCCAAATAAAAAAACTATTTATTATACATCAATTATTGTGCTTTTTTTTACTGTTTTCACTTTTTTTTTATTTTGTATTTGCTAAGGATATTGTGTTTTTATTGGATATTTTTGAAGGGCAGTGAATTTTGTAGTTATTTGGTGTTATTTAAAGTTAATTTTCTAATATTACTCCTTTTGTTGTCTTTTTTTCATTAATCCTCTTTTACTGGGTTAATTCCCAGTATACGGATTACCGTTGATACTCTTTGGAATATTTCTGTGATAGTCATGGAATATTGTTATTTTGTAGTAATTTGGTGTTATTTAAAGTCATTTATTTTTTTTCCCAATGCGGAGGCACTTGTCGTGTTAAGCTTTGATTTTAGCTTTGATTACTGCTATTCCATGATTGCTGAAGGAGCGGGTCCCTAACCGACCGGCTAGATGGGCGAAGCACGGCTAAGTAACATTTGATATTTTTTACTTTTCAGTGTTAGTGGTACAATGATGAAAGGCTGAAATTTGAGATGTGTATACATTTCACATATATTTTTTCTAGTTATTTAGTACTGTGTTAATTTTTAAATTGATTTTGGTTAACAAACTTTCCTTAAAATCCCGGGCATCGCCGGGTACTTCAGCTAGTATATATATACTATATATATATATATATATATACAGTGGTACTCATTACCTCGTCCTTAATTCGTTCTATATCACTCTCAATCTTAATGTAATTAAACGCGTATATAATACAGTAACCACCGCTTTATAGTGATCATTGGTTATAAGAATCAACCGTTTATAAGAATCAATATCGCGAAAGCAAAAACAAATGTATTATTGGCATGTTAAAATTTTCGCTTTAAAGAATCAATCCACCGGTTTTTAAGAATCAGTATACACCTTCGCTTGCCTTTCATTTTCAAAAAAAGCCACTTAAACCCTCAAAAGGCACGAAGTTCTTTCTTTTTTTTAAAAGAAAGATTGATAAGATGTAGTGGAATATAGTCGTAAATTTCATCCTTTTCTTTGTTAGACATAACATAATAGTTTCCCCTTAAACGCTTTAGCACAACACTGTCCTACTAGATTAACCCAGGAGCATCTTTACCCGTTCGGGTCCGATTTCACTTTTCTCCTCTGACAAACAAAAATAGGGACTCTTTTATCCCTCCTCCCACATCCTGGTTGTGGCTTCCTGGACCCTAAAACACATAAATCTTTGGCGAAGTGTTCACTATCACTTAGGCAACCGTGACATTAGTAGACTCAGCACGTTATCAAACCGTGAAAAGTAATCTAAAAGGGGAATCTTCGTCTGAGACTATTAGTATTGAAAGTGGTGTAAACAGTCTCCTGAAAACTTCATTACGTCAAACTACCGTAGAAAATTTGTTCTTGCTCCCGTCCTGTAGTTGAAATGAAAAAATGTTAATCAGGTATGTTGTAACTAGTAGCAAATATTGGATTTTTTTTCTTCTCTTACTATAATCATGTGTATCTACTAATAGGTCTAGAAATTAAGTTGTATTTTTAAAATTATAAAAATAATTTTAAGAAAAGATAATTAACATAAATTAAAGAGTATTTTATGATAAATTATCTAATATATGTATATATAGGTGCGTGTGTGCCTGTCCAAAAACCTAAATTTCGGCAATAAGAATCAACCGCTTATAAGAATCGAAAACAATAATAACAAACGTGATTCTTATAAGCGGAAATCACTGTATTTATTAAAAATGCTTTAGAAACTAAAAGAAACAATTTAAAAATAAATTGTTACAAGTAAACCGAAACGTAACTAATTTTGATGATTCTAAATCACAATATATATATATCTATACACTCATGGACAAAAAATTAGCGCACCAAGAAGGAGTCATCAACATGAAACGAAATTTTACATACGTAATTAATACTTTGATATAAGTCAATGATAAGAAATCAAAGAAAAGGATAATTTATTTCAGAGAAAAAGGCAAAAGGAAACGAAGGAGTTAATACATCCGTTTGACCCCCTCTAGCGCGAATGCACGATGCGATACGATCGGGAATTGAGTCATACAAGTCTGTATGATGTCTTGAGGACATTTCGTTCCATATTTGCTGTAACCTTGCCGTCTAGTTCGTTCAAACCTCGTGGGTGCCCCAACTCCGTCGTCCCACAATGATCCCAGTATGCTCGATTGAGAGACAAATCTGGGGATCGGGCAGGCCAAGGAAGGGTAGGTAACAGTGCGGAGACAGTCTTGTGACACCCTTGCCGTATGAGGCCGAGAATTGTCTTGTTGAAAAATGGTTCTGGGAGCCGTTGCATGAGTGGCAACACATGTGGTTGCAGGATTTCATGAACTACCGCTGGCTGTCATGGTGCTACTGGAGAACATACTAGGTGTACCGTGTATTGTAGGCAATGGCATCCCATACCTTCACACCAGCTGGGAGCGATGTGTCCTGTACAGCGAAAGGCAGGATTGACGCGTTCACCACGGGCTCTCCACACACGAACCGATTTCATCACTGCCGAGATTGAATCTGGATTCGTCGCTAAGACGACACTGGTTCCATTCCGCTGCAGTCCAGTTTCCTCGTGCGGCGGCAAAACTCCCCAAACGGAGGCGTCGATGGGTGGGCGTCAAGGGTCAGCACACGTAATGGGCACCGCGATACCACACTGTCCTTCAGCCAGGCGCCTTCGTATGGTTCGAGAAGACACAGAGGCCCCCTAGTGAAGGTGCTACGTTTGCCTGGATGGCGGCCGATGAGCAGGTGGCTGTACGCGTGCATTTCTTACGATGTGTCGGTCTTCTCGACGACTGGTCTGTCGAGGGGCGTCCTGAGCCTGGTCTTCGTGTACATGACATCTCTCGGGTCCACTGGTCCCAACACCTCCTCACAACACAATCAGAGCGGCCTAATTGACGAGCTACTCGCCTAGCTGACCACCCAGCTTCCATCAGCCGACGATTCTCCCCATCTCAAACTGCGACAACTGCTTATATTGTCTTCGAACACGGTGTAATGGCATGTCTATCTCAGCTCTTCCTTTGTAAATGATTCAGCACACTCAAACAAGCTTTGGTTACCTGTTTTATACTCCACAGAGTACGATGTTCAACGCCCTCTACCGGCTATACGTAATGCGCAATCACGCTGCATTTCTAATCCATTTGCATATCTCCCCGACATGTACCTTCATTGCAAATTTCGTTACGATCCCGCAATTATTCTTGGTGCGCCTAATTTTTGTTGTCAATGAGTGTATATATATATATATATATATATATATATAAGAGAAAGTTGAAAATGAAAAACCAGTATATGCTCAAAACCACTACATCCAGGAACTAAAAACATGAAAAGATAAATAGGTTTTTCACAGCATGTCTTCATCAGCGGTGTCGATACTATCTAAAAACCAATGGATTGTTTCTGGTAAGTATGATCTGATCAATAAACATACTTAGACACCGTACAGTCCATAAGAAACAGAAGAAGTGAACAAACAGTTGCTCAATCACAGAACATCAATCCCGGCGCCAGACAAAGTGGAAGTTAAGCAAAGGAGACCGCAAGAAGACTGACGTCACAAACATTGCAACCATGGAGCAAATGAAAACACAGAAGCAGACTTACTAAGGATACTGTGTTATTGGACAATATAACCTAAGTTAACTTAGACATTTATTATGACTAAGAGTTATTATTATTTATTATTATTATTATTACACTAGTTGAAGCATACTTGAAGCATTTCCACCTTGTAGTACACCTTTAACCTGTAAGTATATACTATTATTGTGTACTATATAATTATGTTTCGTTACAAAATCTAAGAGCCTATTGAAATGAATAAGATTCATTTCTGTGTTTAAGTATTGATTATTATTTTTTACTAACGTTATAATTAATCTTTTTAAATCTATTATATTGATATTGTTGATTATATCTCTTAAATCAAAAGTGACAATAGATTTACAATTATTTAATGTTTGTAGTTTTCTAACCAGACTCAAGCTATTATCAATTATACCACAAACACCAGAAGTTATTATTTTATAGATTAATTTAAGGTTATTTAATAATATAACACTTGCTTTAGTAGCATAAGTGTTGTGACCTCAGGTTACTGCTCTAAAAGCAATAGGTGTTTTATGAAACTTAGGAACTAATGCAAGATAAGGAAAGTGAAAGTTATCTGCAGTTATACCTAGTAGTTTGTATTTTGCTATTATTTTCTTGATAATTACACAGGTAGATTCTCTCATAGGCTGAAAAATATCACTATTTTCTAACAGTTTTTTTAAACTTATAGCAAAATATTTTTTACAAATAATTGTTTAATTGCTAGCAGATTTACAAAATACTCTTGTAATTTTTTTATAGCATCTTTTAAGTTTTTATAAGAGTGATTAAAGGGGTCCAGGGCACAAAATTGTTCGAATTTTCGAAAAAAATTTTATTGCATTTAAAATTTTTGTGTTCTTTTGCGCTTAAAATGACGTTTAAATCATGTTTCTATCATAATTAGAACAAGAGAAATTATTATTTTTTTTTCAACATTCTGATAGTAGCCAATAGTTATTTAAACCTGTAAGTGCGTTTTTCTGCATGATGGGTTTTTTCCCCATTTCTCGTCTTTAAATTGTTATAAGTCAAGAACCGTTAAAGATAAATGATTTAAACTTGTAACATGTCTTTTCCAACTATTTTACTTTAATTTTGATTCAGCAAATTTGAAAAAAATATTTACTTTGGAAAATATGATTTTTAAAAAATAAGTTACATAATTTTTTTCGTAATTTTTAATCTAAAATTTTTAAATTTTTTTAAAAATTAATATTTTAAAAAATGGTGAATCAAAATTAAAATTTATATATTTCTGTTTAATTAAATGAAAAAATTTTGAAATTCGACAAATAATATTTCGAGTTATAACGATTTTAAATTACTCCACTATTATTAAAACTTTTAAATTTTAAAATTTTTTAAAAACTTTTTGAGAAGTTTTATGGTGTGATTTTTTTTACAAATTATATGGTTAATCATCAGAAAAAAATTCAAAATTTTAACTCAATAAATAAATTTTTTTTCAAAATGTGCCCTGGACCCCCTTAAAGAAATTACTATTATTAGGTAGTTTAGAATGTACAAGAATCAGTAAATTAATTTTCCACTGATTGAAGGCTTCTGTTGGGAAAAAATTAAAATTAGCTATTTTATAAATAAATTTATCTAAATCACCATTTAAAAAATTTATAATCTTTTTATTATTAAAAGTACTATTTAATCTATATTTAGTTCCCATATTCATCAACTCATGCAGTGCTAAATTATCAACTATATCCAAATTGCCTGTTACCACATGACCTTGTGCTGTGTCAACATAACTATTGTATTTGGGCAGATGACATAAACAAATGAAAGATTGAGAATAATTTTTTTAAACCTGATTATTGTTAAATATACGTCTACCCAAAGGCAGTGTATATTTAAATGCACGCTTAATTTTAATTTTTTTACAGGAAACACATCATGCAGTTTATCAAAAATACAATTGAAATTTAGATTATTTAATTTAGGGTTAGTAAAATTTATTACACAATAAGTATTATTTGCAATGTCATATTTTTTAAATAAGTTTATTTTTAAATGATTAGCTCGTGTTAATAGTAAAACATATACCAGATGCTGAAAATGATAATTCTTTAAATTAGTACTTAAAAATAGATGATATAGATTAATAATATGTTTTTTATAGACAGAAAAAATCCAAGCTTTTAATTTTTTATATTGATAATCATTTATAAACATTTCTTGAAACTTTAGTATAGCATTTTTGTAAAAATTACATTCAAAAGTCTTACTTTTATCATTATTTTTACCTCTTTTAGTACTTTTTGCTATCTTAGTTTCTTCGATTAGTTGGGGGTAAATAGGATTAGCTGACACATAAGTAAAATTGAACTTAACAATATTTTTCTGCTTATATAATTGATTAAGGCCATATGGGAAATTGGTTTATTATTTTGCATATATATATTTTCATAAAATAACCTCTCAGAGGATGATTTAATAATGTCAACAATGGATATAATAATGTCCTCAAAATTATGTTAATTGGAATGATCAAATTCTATATTGAGTGGTTGACTATTTAGTATGTTATATTTTTTAATATTAGAACGGTGTAAATTTATTCTAATATGTAGTGGATTAGAAGTCTGACCAATATATTCCATATGACAACAGCTGCAGGAAATTTTATATATGCAATTCTAAGTTTTACAGAATTTTTGTTTTTGTTTTTGTGAATTAACTTGAATTTGAGAATTGTTTGCTAGGGGACAAGTTTTGCATAGCTTATTAGAGCATCTATCAAAAACCAATGTCTTTTGCCTGACTTGATAACATGAAAAGGGAACAGAGAAAGAGGAAGAAGAAGATTGGTAACGGTTTGACGATCCATTGATACCCCAAGAAGTATCAATGTACCGAGCATTGACATGATTAGTTTGACCTGCCAATTTGCCAGTCGCAAAAAATGGTTTACTACGGCTCATGAATAGAAAAGAATATGGTACAAAGAATACATGCATACATACATACATACATACATACATATATATATATATATATATATATATATATATATATATATATATATATATATATATATTAATATTATGAAGAACTAAAAACATATCTGTCACCAATGGCATCTAGTTTAATTCTTGTTACATATATCCGAACAACTATTTATGCTAATAGCATTTGCAATATCGCATTTGCTTCTGATTTGTTTAACAGGCGTATAAAATTCAGGTGTCTGTGACTGTCAATTTCACGGGAATTTTATTCTCCTCATCGAGTTAAATCTAATCTCTACTCTTCAGAAATTTAGTCACTGTTTCAGAAACAAATTTAATAAACCTAACTGCAAACGCAAAATTCCTCCAAAGACGTAATTTAATTCGTATGAAATGTCACTCAATCAAGGTTTTTATATATTTCCTGAGGTTTAATTGAACATAAAGTACATTGTTTTTTAAAAATGGGGACATATAAATTAACAGAATTTATTATCGTTTTGGGTTAATTCATGCAGCAAAAATATTGTCACGTTATTCGACATTCTTTAGATTTTTTAAAATATTTTATTCGCATAAACGACTGCACATTATTCCCCCCAATGCTTTGAATATTAATGAGTCCTTAATGGGGTATAGCTTTTATTATGTCCAGTACAATTATTTCGGAGAATTTTAATATTAATTAAAAGACTTGTAAATGAACGAAATTCATTATGCTTCACTCTATATTATTGTAGTGGGAAATGTTTAATTTTTGATGTCTCCAGTTCCTTGATCTAAGCGCAGTTCTGCTTAAATGAAAACCGGCATTATTAAGTTACTCTAAAAATAAGATTTTAGAAGTCTAATAAAAAGATAAGGAAAGTGACTTACACAAACTGAAAAATTACTGATTTAATGCACTTTTACAGCGTGCGGTTGAATGGACTCTCACATTTCAAAGGGTAATAAAAAATAAACAAAACAATTGACAGAAAATAATTTATATTTCCGAAAAGTACTTATAATCTTGTTTTTCTCCGCTATGTTTAAAAAATACTATTACTCGTGAGGCGCACGTTATTTACGATGCACAGTTAAAATCGTTCTCTGAAAACCATTCTCATAAGTTTTCCATCACTCTGTTGGTCATCTTTGGGGGACTTCCTCATGAACAGCGGACTTGCTGCATATTTTCAAGTGTACCAATGTTCTGAGGACGAGCACTTGGTTTCCTTGGTAATGCAGGTCCACTTGCTCTCACGTTTGACACCCATAGCAGGTTTGAAACCCATTCTCTTTCGATCCGAAACGGCTTCAGTTGCATGCAGCCCGAAGAGCGTAGAAATTGTCCTCTGCGCCACGGTTACAGAATCGTTGATTTAAAGGACGTCTGGATAACGGAAACGCGATGTTCACAGGACCAACTCCTGGTGTCTTTCGAAAACTAGAAAATCAACCCGAACTGTTTCCGCCCTACCCCCCAACCACTTCTTTACGAGTGACCTTCATAAATGTGGGAGTCCATTCTGTCGCACCGTGTATAAAGAGAGGTTTGTCAGATGTGAAAGAATTTGCCATTATCATCTTAAGACGAATTTGGAGAGGGTCGAGGAAAGAAACAGGGATCCCAACTTTGAATATCGGGGCAGCGATTGAAAGAAGTTGTGATTATATCCTTCCCAGTGTGTTAAATCTCCCGATTAGTGCACCGATGGGAAAATTCACGCCACAATGTGATTCTGAGGTAGGGATTGGAATAGAAAATTAACGTTTTACTGCCCAGCCTCAGGTTATTTTCACATTCTTCGGTACAAATTTGCGGACAAAGTTTATAGCTCGTGTAGGCGAATCGAAAGGAGACTTTTACTGCACGAGACTTTTCCCGCAGCAATAAAAATAGTTATCACAATAAGTGGAGAAGAGATAAATATTTTTGTTTATTAATATACAGCTCGCGGAAAACGCGTATATCACGTTCAACAAAAATACGGAACACAATTTTTAAAAAAATAAATCATTTCCTAATAGCAATATTATTTACACTGACGTGCGAAGAGATATGGGATACCTGTCTGATATGTCGTAGGACATCGGCTATTAAAGCAGATATAATGCAGTGAACGTTGTGCAATACTGACTCTGCTGCTTGTATAAGTCCCATAATAGAATTGTTCTGTTACTTGTACCAATCCTTCCGCTTGATATGATACTGGACAGATGACGCCAGTCACGATAATCAATTACTAAAATACCTTTACTTTAGTATGTTCATAATTTTTCCGGTAGAGTACCAACTATCATACCTCGTCGAAATTCAAATGTTTGCGGCTTCCGGAAGGGATCGTCTATCCCGGTTATCGGGGTTGAGGAAATTCTGTTAAATAATGTTCCCAACCAATTTGAGATTCCGACTCGAGAATATGGCACGCCGAAATCAACACGATTTTGCCATCGCCCGCGGTTACGCCGGAACGCACAGGTTTATTTACAATCATTTCATCCTTCACATGTATCTTCATATAATGGTTAACATACACATAAAAATACTGGACAGCTTTGAAATTGTTTCCTTAAAAATTTAAAATTCAATATTTAAAAGCCTCAGGGCAGTTGTGCCAATACGATTAACTTTAACGGAGGCAATCTACGTTTCTTTGCGGCAACTCACTGTCTGTAGAAATCACTTCAACAAATAGCAATTCTTTTGGACTCCAAATCTGCCCTGTAAGTTATTGCCAACGCGAATGTCATTGGTTCTTGAACTCCCTCACTAGTTCTGTTTTTCTACAATGGATACCTGCACACTGTGGTGTAGAGAACACATACTTCCTGGAGAAAAAGGGTACAAAAATTCTCCAAATTTCAATTGCTCTATCATTTCGCTAAAATGTTTTATTAAATTTGAATTTCTTAAACTAGACCTGGAAAAATATGCAACGGGAAAGTGCATAGACTCAGAATTTTTTTTTATCCTCAGTTTTCCTGGTGGGGAATCTGTTGCGTTATTTCGTCTTCTTACCGGACATGACTGTCTTCATACACATTTATTTCGTGCTAGGGAATCCCCGGCTTGTACTCTTTGCGATTCAGGACAACCTGTGGATTGCTATATTCTCGAGACGTTCCCTGCACGTAATAGAATTAATTGTGTTGTTCCGAGCTATTGGGAAGCCGAAAGGCTAATGGCTTCCTAGCTTCCTGGCCAGGCTAATGGCTTAAGGGCCAACAGCCTGGCTTTCGTAAATTAAATATTTAAGGCATGTGTAGTTTTTGATATATCTGCCAAACGAAAAATGCAATATCTCTAAAACTTTTGATCAAAATGTATAAAATTTTTCTCACATATTTAAATATGTACAGAGGATAAATTTCACTATAAACTAATCGATTCTTTAATTTTATCCTAAGTTAGCAAAGTATGAAGTTGTTTTATGTGTAGATCTTTAGGTTTTTCACATTATGCTGAATATTATTCCCTGGTATTTTTTTTAAATTTTCAGTCAGGAAATAAGTAATAATCTATTTGATATTACTAATTCATGTGCAGTTTGTAAAACAAAAAAATATGAATAATATTTTTAGTTATGGTATTTTTCCTGTGTTGAAAATATTGAATATATTTTCATTAATATTTCTTATATATTTCTTAAAAATTAAAACATAACATTTCAAACGCTTATTTTCTTCGTCTTATGCATCAAGGATTCTTTTAAAAGCAAAAAAAAGTATATAGAAATTAAAAAAAGGCTCCAAAGGGGGTCAGCGCCCCTCTTAAAGTTCCAACAGCCTGGATTCGCAAATAAAATATTTAAAGAATGTGTAGTTTTTAGTATATCTCCGAAACCAAATTTAAAATTCAATATTTAAATCCTATCCTTCTTCAGGGCAGCTGTGCCAATACGATTAGCTTTAAAGGGAAACTGGAGACAATGTATGTTGCTTTGCAGCATAGATTACCTCCAGTAGTTTTTGGTATGTCTGAGAACCCAAAAACTCTGTCTTTGCATCATAACTTTCTCACATTTGTGAGTAGGAAAGATTTCTTTATAATTCGTGTTGGAAATCTTTAAAAACTTTATTTATGAAAATTTTAATCGCTTTGATGGCCAAAAGAATATTTTTCGAAGAGTAGTTTTCCTTTATGGGTGGTAAAAATTTTTACACTAAATCATAAATTATGAAGAAAGTTTGCATACGTTAAATTATTGTAAAATTATGACATGCGTTAAATATGCGTTTAATTATTGAAAAAACACGCGTTTTGCTCCTTTTTTTGGAAATGCTAATAAAATGCAAATAATAAAAGTGCATTTTTTTTTTTTCTTCTTGAGAATTTTGAGTTATGAACACTTGCAAGTTCGGTTTAAAATATAGGGATAACATCGAATAACTCTCTTTTTGGGAAATAAGTTAAAAAATCAAGTTGAGATGAGTTTGAAAACTACAAACAAGTATCATTGTAACGCGAATAATTTGCTAGTCTAGTACACTGCGATTTACAATGTTTATTGACTTCATTTTCATAAGCAAATGGAAAGATAAATGCTTTGGAGTATGCTCTCCGATCCAAGTAGTATGTAATTAAGGTGACTACATACGTTCGGAGCCAATTTTTTAAAAAAATTGTATTTTAAGGATTTTTTTGATCTTTTATGGTAAAATAGCATTTATTAATAAAAAATAAAAAAAACTTGTCCGTAAATACCATACTTTTTTATAAATTGGATAAATTTGAAGTAATTTTTAATGAGATTTAGCTAAAACGCTTATCACTCTGCACAAAATTCTAATGCTACTATTTTAATTTCCTTCTCACACATGATACATATAACAGTTATCTTCAAAATGACCATCAATCTAAGAGCAATTTTAAAATGCAAAAATAATACAGACAATTTTATGTTCCAATATGAAAATTTTCGCCAATTCGTCATTCCTTTCCTTATAAAAACAGTCCCAAACAAAAAAACTATTTATTATACATCAATTATTGTGCGTCATCTCATTAACAATAGCATCTAAAACATTTCCTGAAAATTTTATCAAATTATATGCATTATTATGTGAGATATCATGATAACGGTAGAGATTTGCGCTAAAAAACATAATTCTGAGAAAAACGCATTTAAAGTTGTGTGTCACTTCAATTTTGCATCAGACGATGTTTTTAAAAATAACTATAACTCTGCTTCTAATTAATGTAGAATGAAAATCAAAACGGTTTTGAAAAGAGAAAAGATTGAATTGCACGATTCTTGCAAAAAATAAAATTGACCAAAATAGTCAAAAAAGGGCATTTTCAAAGTAGGCAGTCACCTTAATCTTAAAAATCCAAGTCACCCCGAGGATAAAATCAGAAATTCGTTTTTAGATTCCACAGGTAACTACTAAAGAAGAATGCACAAATAAGTACTTGAAGGCAAGATGGGGTTTTCTGAATCTTATACAACACACAACCCGTTATAATTATGTAAGAGAGAACATTCGTAAAATTTTGTGAAAGTATATTGTTGAAATTGGACTATGTCAATGGCGAATTCTAAATACAAACCCACAGTAGAAATTCAGAGGGCTTTTATGTTTTCTTTGCTTGGGAATGTCAATCCTATCAAGTAATTTAAATATGAATTTTATATTCATCAGAATATGTTTTTAAGGCATCGAAACGAGGTTTTCTCAAAATTACAGTGTCCCAAGCTGTTACTAAAGGGCTCATTTATAAACCTGTGTTGATCGAGCTTTTTAATTCTTAAACTGTTCAGATAACCGGTTATAAATATGCCGGACGAAAGAAAGGATCCGAGTTAATTGCTAGGAAACCAAAAATGGCTACGGATAGGCCCGAGATGGGAAAATAGGCCTAGAAAGGGTCTACCAGGAGCTTAAGAAATAAGTTTACACCAAACTACTGATATTTTAAAACTGTAGATAAGTGTCTTTTACTGGTTATTCTGCTTTCAGAGCATATTCTAAACGAATATACCCGCGAATGTGAGAGCAGTTTCTTGTATGCTTATTAGCAAAACGGATTATAATCATATCGTTTTACTTGAATTTGAATTGTTCTCCTTTCTTCCCGATATTTTTCTCTATCCTGGTAACTTAACAACTTTATATAATTGAAACGTAAATGGGTGTTTAGATGAATTAAAGTGAATTCTGCACAAGGATGAAATATATTACAGACTTTTAAAAATTTGCTTGGATACGTTTTACTGTTTTTTTAAATATCTTTAAATGAAAGAAAATTATTCTTATACGTAAAATTAGAGTTATATAGCTCTATAGAAATATTGCCGTTATTTTGCTTTCACTCTTTTTTTTATATTTCTAGGTAACCTAAACATGTACGTAATGAACACTACTTCAATTCCACAATAAAGTAAAAGGTTGGCTACAATCCTTGAACTCATTAATAGGTTATCGACAGACTGAGGAGCATTGAGGGGATTATAGCATTTGTGAATAGTTCATTGCGACAATCACACCAATGCTCCTCGGCCTGATGATGAACTAATGACCAGCTCGAAACATGTAGCCGTCTTTTTACTCTATTGGGAAATTGAAGTAGTGCTCATAATGTATTTGTTTCCTGGGAGTCACAACCTAAAAATATATTTTTACTTTATTGGGAAATTGAAGAAGGGCAAATTACGTATTTGTTTCCTGTGAGTCCCAACCTAAAAATATATTTTTACTTTATTGGGAAATTGAAGAAGTTGTCATTACGTATTTGTTTCCCGTGAGTCCCAACCTAAAAATGTATTTTGACTTTATTGTGAAATTGAAGAAGTGCTTATTACGTTTTTGTTTCTTGTGAGTCCCAACCTAAAATTTTTAACTTTATTGTGAAATTGAAAAAGTGCTCATTACGTATTTGTTTCCTGTGAGTCACAATCTAAAAATGTATTTTGTCTTTATTGTGAAATTGAAGATGTGCTCATTACGTATTTGTTTCTTGTGAGTCACAACCTAAAATTGAATTTTCACAGATATTGCGTTCAATTTTTCATTTCCGTAAATTTGAAAACCCACTATCCAAATTTGACTAACAGAGAAGAACTCAGCTATTTCTTAATTTCAATAGTATTTTTATTTTTGTTTTAAGGCTGAACAATTGTTGAAATCCTTTGATCAGGCCTTTGAAAACCATTAAATGACAGTTAATAGGAGCTACAGCCTGAAAAATACATGTAATATTACAACCCTTGGCTTTATTTTGAAAACTCACTTTTTATCTTACTGCTACTCATTTAAATAGCACTAGCACCTTATTCTTAGAAATACTGTGCTATTTTGCACAGTTTTTGTCAATTGGACAGCGAGTTAATTTTTATTATAATATAATTCAGGAGCTCGGTATAGGAAGGGTGAATAGGAAATTCACGGTGTTGTGAAATCGCGTTTAAAGTATGGGAATGCTCTCAGGATAAAATGGGCGAAAATGGACTTTATACCTCAGTTGTTGCTGATCATGCTGGAGTGCGGTGCAGTGCAGGTAAGTGTACAAAAGAGTTGTATATACGTCTTTGTGCCTCCAACAGTACAGCACTAAGTTTTCAGCTATTTTATTGCTGCAAGTACATTAAATGCTATTTACAAGATACAAAGGGGGAATGTAAACGTAAAAGAGGTAATAGGGTGTTCTTAACATATCAATAAATGGATAATGCAAGAAAGAAAATCCTTTTATTTGATTCACCCTTTCTCCTCCGAACTCCTGAATAAATGGTTAAAAATTTGTAGATTCGAATTTAAACCAATGAAGTCTACTTTTTGCTCCAAGCTTAATATTATGAAACGTTCAATTCACTAATAAAGTGCTCTTCCTATCATTTTTCATTTGCTACAATGTTCTCTAGTGAAAAGATAATCTACGGTAATCTTATTACTTATGAATTAAATTTCTTAAAAAGAAATTACCGACGGAATGCCTATAGATGTCAAAATATGTTTTGAGGGACCGTAAAATTTAATATGATAACGATTTGCAACAAAACTATCTTATGACATCATAAATTATTACTTGTATTTACTTTTAACAGTCATCTAGGATGATTTAAAATGTAAAAGATGGCTTACGTTCTTTATAAGTATATTACCAAGATTTTTATTTTATAACCATAAGAGAAATTTGCATTAATGAAGTAGGGGAAAAATCTTTCGTTAGACATCAAAGAGTTTCAAATAAATAAATATTTTTGCTGTTAATTAAGCAAATGATTGCTTTCGTTTGTTTAATTAATTTTTGTTTCCATAAAAGATTTCTACCTGTTTTCTATATTGCCGTCAATCTCAGTAGGTATACAACACATTTTCTCTCCCTCTTTACCTCTTTATTCGAAGTTTTCTCTTTAAATTGTTCTCCGTAATACAAAAAGAAATTTTACACCATGGAACATTTTTCGTATATTTTAAAAGCAAAAAAAAAATTATTTAAATTATTCTGTGGAAAAAGTTGATCTAGTGTGTTTAATACGCTCATAAATTCCTTTAGTGGACAACATTTTTAAAAATGAACCTATTGCAAAGCGCAGAAAAAATCAGGCTATCTGGAAATACCATTTTTACTGGATTATCAGCATTTATGCAGATGTAAATAGGAGACAATTCCATAGATTAACATTGAAGTGAGCAAAACCAATAGGGTTAGGTCACAGGTGCCTTAACACATTGTTCACAGAACATTTTATTAAAATACAGAGGCTGTTCGCACATTTTTTAGACGATTTTGGTAAGCGGTAATAAAAATTCGTTTGCTGCAAAAGAAATAATTGCAATTGTAGTATGTTTTTAAAAGTCAAAATTATCGTCTAAGGCTTGAAAGTTTTCTTTTTATTCAAAATGGCGTTTTTAACAAAGCAGTGGTTCGAAGGCTACATTTATGCTCTTTCCGAAGAGAAATATGCATACTCCGTTACCCGAAAACGATGTGAGAGTCATGGTTTTGTGATATCTAAAGCGTCGATAGGTAATATCGTCAACAAGAAAGGAAAAAAACGTCAAATTGGAGCCTCAAGTGGGACAAAAATTCCAAACAAGTATCCAAGGAAAAAACGGACATCTTTGACTATTGCAAAGGTACGTTGTTTAATGTTAAAAGAAAATCCCCCTAGTCAAAGGACAGTTGCAAAATCATTAAAATGCTCGGTGTCCACTGTAAACAAAATAATAAACGTTGATTTAAATCTTAAGAAAGCGAAAAGACGCAATGTGCATCGTCATCTTCCGAATCATATCGCTGAACGCAGGACACGCTGCAGAATTCTATATGAGAAACACTTATCCAAAGAAAAATGGAAAACAATTGTCACAATAGATGAATCATGGGTGTATTTAAGTGATTGCAACAATAAAAGAGCCATTTATTATCAGAAAAGGGGAGAAAAAATTTAAGTACATGGTTCAAAGAATCAAAAGAAAGTTTTTCTAAGGTATTCATGATTGTTGCTGATTTTTCTTATAATGGCAAGTTAAAAATAAAGAGAGTGGAAAAAAATGTCAAGATTAACTCCAAATACTATCAGGAACATATTTTATCGCCAATTTTTCTAAATGAAATACCATCGCTTTACGCACAGTGCCATGAATCTGTGAGACTCCATCAGGACAAAACTAGCAGTCACACATCAAAATCCACTGTAAATTTCCTAAAAGAAATGGAACAAAACACTGGTATCAAGGCCATATCCTTCACTGATATCCCTACTAAATCTCCCGATGTATCACCTATGGATTTTTGTGCTTTCGGACTTTTAAAATCTGAATTATCCAAACGTCGTCCCTAAACCCTTACAGGACTCTGGAAAGTTGTTCAGGAGGAATGGGATAGAATACCTCTTCTGACACTTCAAAAGGCATTATTATCCTGGAAATTCCGGTGTCGAAAGATAGTTCAGAATAAGGGATGTCAAATAGAACATTTAAAACACAAGAATTTTATGTAATTTAGTTTTGTGAATACAATATACATCGTCAAAAAAATGTGTGAAAAACCTCTGTATATACGCAAGTCATCGGCAAACACTGCAATTTTGGAATTATGTAAGGTATTTTTATTATCTTAAATCTGTTTTCTTTATATGAGAATCTGAGAATCACAGTTTAGCACTAGATAGACGGGAATATTTTTCTTACTAAAACGACTGATCACCTTGTCGTTTAAAAATAAAATCAAGAATTTAAAATACTTAATGTCTCTTAACATAGAGTCTCTTAAACATAGAGTTGAGTTGCAGAAACTTCAATTTAAAAAAATGTTATTAAATTAATAATACAGCTTTGAAATTATAATCCACCGTTAAATAGTTACAAGAATCCCGATTGAAAGTTAATGGGCTGTTATGCGCCAGTTATTGTAAAGGACCTGGAGACAAGCTTTAAATCTTTATTAAATCTAATCAAGGCAGGCTGATAATGTTGATGAACAAATCAGCAAGAGCTTTCTAATAAATTTATTTGTAAAATTTCTATCAAAATATAAAATAGTCGATTTTATTTTACAGTAATTCAATTCCACGGTGCGAAACATTATTATAAACGGTTTAAGGTTAATATGAAAGTCAATTAAATTAAATATATGGAAAAGGTATTTTTCAATTGCAATATTAAAATTTTATTGCAAAGGGGTTCAAACTGCTCCGACATTTCACTTACAATTATGGGGCTTTGGGCTATTTCTCTTTCTAGATAAGGCCCACCAATGTCCCCGGTTTTTCACTGTTCAATCTGAAAGCAAATAAATTAACTAACGATTTCAAAAAGTAAATAAACGATTCCTAATAAATTAGATCCCTATTCCCAAATTTCAGAAAAATTAATAAACGAGTTATATTAATATACAGTGATGTGATAATGATTAATTTTGTACAAATTGTTTTATAAAAGTGACTCGTATCTAATTGGCATGCCTATAGGAAACATTCATTAAAACCAATGTGAAATAAAATTAACTTACCTTGTCTTTGTGTCTTTCACTGTTAAATACTCGTTCGAGGTTTAAAAGTTCTTTGACTCCCTTACGCCATTCGTTTGCTGTGAGTTGCATTCACTCAGTAATCGTAATTATAGCCTCGGGCTTAGAAGCGACATGATTGTGGCTGGCCCGACAATATCGAATACGTTAAACTCGTGAACCTGACTGGTAGTAATTCTAATATTTTGGTACTAATTGGTACTAATTAGGTACTAATTTTTATGGAAGTTTCAACTCGAAATTCCAAAAGTGCCGAGCCAGCGACATGGTAGCCCGGCAGGTTCGGACACGCTATAACTCACGATTCTGATGGGTACTAATTCTGATATTTTGGTACTAATTGGTACTAAGTAGGTACTAATTTTTGTGAAAGTTTCAACTCGAAAATCCGAAGTATCTGGACTTAGATCGACATGATTTTTACTGGCCCGGAAGAATCGAATAGGCAATAACTCGTGATCCTGATGGGTACTAATTCTAATATTTTGGTACTAATTTGTACTAATTAGGTACTAATTTTTGTGAAAGTTTGAACTCGAAATTCCAAAAGTGCCGAGCCAGCGACATGGTAGCCCGACAGAATCGGACACGCTATAACTCGTGATCCTTATGGGTACTCATTCTAATATTTTGGAACTAATTAGTACTAATTAGGTAAACATTTTTCTGAAAGTTTCAACTCGAAATTCCAAAGCGTCTGGCTTGGAAGCGACATGATTGTCGCTGGCCCGGAAGAATCGAATACGCTATAACTGGTGATCCTGATGGGTACTAATTCTAATATATTTTGGTACTAATTGGTACTAATTAGGTACTGTTACAACTGGCAACAGCCAATCCTGACCTCTAGCGCCACCCAGCGGAGACTAAGCAGAAAGAACGAACTCTGTGATGAGTAAACACCGATATCCGTTGTGCTCTAATGTTAAATTAGATGTTAAGTAGTTAATTGTAATTGTTTATGTAATATGTATGTGTTTAATATAATAATTAGAAAAGCAACGAGTAGTTTCTATGTTCTGGTCTGAATTAATTAGCAAGAAGCATGATGGATAATAGAGTTCCAGAATATTTTCCCCCCTCCCAAGACTAGACTCAAGAGGCAGATCGAGAGCTGACTATATTTGAGGTAAGAACACTTTGTTTATTTTCTCTAACGACCGAAGTCAGTGAAGATTTGCAATAATCTGGCATCCTTGCCGGGACGGGTGTGGAAATTTCTGAAACTTGAAATAGAATTATTTGCCTGAGAGTAGCAATTTAGAAATTGTTTTAAGTACTGTTTTTGTTTCGGTTTATATTGAAAGTTAGAATAAATGGCGGAAGATACAATAAACGTATTAAAAACAAAAAGATCTAAGTCAAGAACCGCCATTACCAAATGCTGTCAGAAAATAGAGGCTGAAATTGCAAAAACAGAAGTTAACGTTGAGGAGTTAGAAGAAACTTTAGAACTACTTAACGAAAAAGCAGAAACACTAAAGGGTACTGACACCGATCTAGAACGACTTTTGCAACCGAAAGAATATGAGAAAGAATTCGATAGTATAGAAGAGTATCGGGATAAAATAACGCTAGGGAAGTTTAGAGCGAAGAAACGCATATCGGCAAATGCCCCACCACCGCGTAAACATGACGATGACTCAGCAGTTTCGTACCAAATCGAAAGTTCAAAAGAAACGACTACGGTGGAGCTGCCGAGACTTTCGATTCCTAAATTTTACGGAGATAGTAGTCAGTGGCTTAATTTTTAGAATTAATTTCAATCGGCGATTAATAATAATGAGTCACTGAATAAAATTGATAAGTTCAACTATTTGAAAGCATATTTGGGGGGAACTGCTGCTAGTATTGTAGAAGGATTTTCGCTTTCACCAGAAAATTACGATTCAGTTATTAAACTGTTAGAAGAGCGATTCGGGTGAAAATCCATCTTAATAGACGCCCACATGGGCAATTTATTAAACATCCCTCCTCTGAAACATTCGAGTGATGTTAAAGGATTCAGAAATTTATTTGATAGATGTCAGACACAAATTAGAAGTTTAGACGCATTAGGAGTTGTGTCTGATACTTAGGGTTCCTTATTATGACCTATACTTTTGAAGTTACTACCGTAAGATTTAGTGCTCGCATTTTATAGAACAGAAGGTGCAACTGACAATTACAAAGTAAATGACTTAAAGAATTTCTTAATGAAAGAATTAACTTCACTTGAACGTACTAAAGCGACATTTACTCAACAGAAAAGAGATGATATCCCCCGTCAAACGTTTTTACCCCCTCCTACTAGTCGCCGGCCTTGATTCCCCCATGACCCACGTATGTCGACCGGAAAGGGTAAGCATCATCGGATGGCAAATAAGGAATATGCTACGGCTGCTGATTTGTTAAGTAAAACCGAAGCAGCGCGGGTTACAGAAAATAAACAGATTTAAGTGTTCTGTAATGATGAGTCACACAACATCCGAGATTGCGAATTCGCACAGAGCTTGTCCTTGGATGAGAAAAAGTCGATTTTGAAAAAAGAAAGGAGACTGGTTTAGATGTTTGCACATAAAACACATCGCGCATGATTGCAAAGCGAAAACGATCTGCACAATATGTGGATATAAACATGTTTCGATTATGTGTAATTTTTCTAAACAGGATAATGTTAATAATATTTCTTTGCAAAAAACAGAAGATAAAAGGGATAGCAGTGTCGGGAATACTGTACTGACCAATCAATCTGATTATACGGAAGTGTATTTACAAACTTTGACTGTAGGTATTCATGGAAAAGATGTTAAAAAACTCTTTATTCGATGTATAATTGACATGGGGAGTCAAAATTCCTACTTAAGTAAATATGTCGTTGAAAGGTTGCAATTCAAAAGTTTAAAAGAAGAAATTGCCACCCATGGATTATTTGACGGATTAGAAGTTTCGGAAAAGCATAACCGCTATCGTATAAGATTATGTAGCATAGATGAATCCCACACTTGTGAAGTTGACGTGTTGGATGAAAAGAAAATTTGTTCTGTAATTCCTAAAGTCAAAAATATATATTGGATTAGAAAACTGAGAAATAGGGGAATTTATGTCAGTGATATTTTTGAAAAGAAAACATCTCGATTGTACCAAGAGGGTCCCCAAGATATTCATTTGCTGCTAGGAGCAGACATTGCGGGTAGTTTATTTACTAGTCAAATTGAACAACTTCCATGCGGAGGATTGGTAGCTTTGAAGACTAAACTGGGATGGACATTAATGGGCAAAATGACCTCTGGTAACGCTGAGACGAAAAATTCCTTGGCAGGACTGACTTTATCTCTACATGTGTCCGACGCCGAACTGGCCGACCTCTGGCGCTTAGACACGTTGGGAATTTTGGATAAGGAAGAAAACAAAAATAAGAGTTTATTAGAAAAGGAAGGAAGAAAGTATTTCGTAGACACAGTGGAACGCAATAAAGATGGTCGATATGAGGTATCACTACCCTGGATTTTAGATAACACCATGTTACCCAGTAATCGAGACTTAGCTGAAAAATGTCTTCGTAAGACTGAAAAGAAACTTGTTAGTTCGAATAAAAGGGAAGACTATCAAGAAATTTTTTGTTATTGGGAATCTAATGACATAATAGAATATATAACCGATGAAAAAGAACATGGAACACATTATTTGCCTCATCTGCCTATAATTAAGGAAACCAGCCAAACAACAAAAATGCGCTCTGTGTTCAACGCCTCGGCACGGTTAAAAAACTCTCCTTCACTGAATGATTGTCTCACTAAGGGTCCCAATTTAATTGAAATTTTACCTAGAATTTTAAATAGTTTCCGAAAATATCGGATTGCTGTTTCTTCCGACATCGAGAAAGCATTTCTCCAAATAAGCATTAGGGAGACCGATCGAGATTTTTTTACGGTTTCTGTGGTTCGATGCCGAAAATAAATTGAAAATTTATCGTCACAAGCGGGCAGTTTTTGGACTGATTTCTAGACCCTTCCCATTGGCGGCAACGCTTGATTACCATTTGAACCAAGTTCCAGATAATTTGTCTGAGACCGCAGAACTTTTGAGAAACTCATTTTATGTAGATAACTCCCTGATAAGTCTAAATTCGATAGAAGAAACCGAAAAATTCATTGAAGAATCTAATTTGATTTTGTCTTCAGGACATTTCAATTTGAGATGTTGGCGATCTAACGTGCCAAATGCTATGATAAATGAAACTGAAACTGAAGCTGTACATATCTTAGGATTGTTGTGGGATCTTGAAACCGACACTCTATGATCAAAGATAGAACAAATGCGGATAGATGATGAACCTGTGACTAAAAGAAAGTCTCTGTCGTTAATACAAAAAATTTTTAATCCTATTGGATTTACTGTGCCCGTCATACTTGTAGCAAAAACTATCCTTCAAGAAACTTGGCTACTAAAAATAAAATGGGATGACGAACTACCAACACCTTTGAACAATCAGTTTAAAAATTGGTTTAATCAATTATTTTTGCCTTCTCAGTTACGAGTGCCTTGATGGTTGAATATAAGCTATGATAAAGAAAACGAAATCACTCTTCATGTATTTTGTAACGCAAGTAAACGTGCTTATGCAACTTGCGCTTTTTTAAGAATTTCAACTACTGCAGGTATCAGGGTTCAGTTACTTAACTCCAGGAGTCGTCTAGCTCCTCTTAAACCGATGTCGATTCCACGTTTGGAACTTTTGTCCTGTTTGATTGGTGCGAGACTTGCATCAAGAGTTTTATCTGATTTGAAGTTATCCAATGTTGCTACTGAGTGATTCTTCTACAGCTTTATGATGGATTAAGAGAGAGCACTCATGGGGAACGTTTGTACATAATAGAGTTCAAGAGATATGAACGCTAACAAATACATCTACCTGGAGACACATTCCAAGAAATCTTAACCCTGCGGACCTTCCATCAAGGGGCTGTTCTGCAGCTCAACTGTCGATGTCCAGATGGTGGGAGGGACCTCCTTGGCTTTGCCTTACTGAAACCGAATGGCCCCAAACAGATTAACAACCTGATGAAGTTCTTTTGCATCAAGAGAAACGAAAAACCATTTTGACTTCTCAGAATAAAGAGAAAATTCAGATTCAGGCTGGTATTACCGATATTTCTCATCTTTCCAGAAGATAGTCAGGTTGATAGCTTGGATTTTCAGATTTTGTTATAACGCAAGGAGTTCAGAACGGAACACTGCAAATCTCTCGGTAGCAGAAACTGAAAGAGCTGAAAGGTCATTGTGACGTCTGATTCAGAAGGATTCCTTTACTGAGCAAGAAGATAATTATATTCGTGCTTTAAGGCCAATAGTAGATCAAGATGACATTTTACGAGCAAAGACTAACATAATATGCCGAAAAGATATAGAAGATTTCCGATTCCCTGTTATCTTGCCTTCTAATCACGCAGATGTACATTCATTAATTTTTGAGAAACATATAGAACTGCAGCATGCGGGTGTTTCGATACTAAAGGCCAATTTGAGAGAGAAATATTGGATACTGAATTCCAGAAAAACCATTCGAAAAGTCATCCAAAAATGTGTAAAGTGTCTGCGGTTCAATGCACAGAAATCCGAAACTGAACCTGGAATTCCTCCGGAAGATAGAGTTCGGGATGCATCCATATTTGAAGTAGTGGGTGTGGACATGGCAGGCCCACTTTATTTGAAAGGTTACACAAAATCCTGGATAGTATTGTTTACATGCGCTGTTTTTGGAGCCGTACACCACGAGCTTGTGACCTCCTTGTCAACCGAAGCCTTTATACTTTCTTTCAGACGGTTTATTGCTAGAAGAGGAAAACCATTCATTATATATTCATATAATGGGACTAACTTTATTGGTACAGATAGGGCATTGTGTAATATTGAATGGGATGCTGTCTTATCTGTCGCCACTACCCAGAAGATTCGATGGAAGTTCAATCCCCATCTGCCGCATGGTGGGGCGGATGGTGGGAGAGACTGATACGATTGGTGAAACAACTTTTAAGACGAATTTTGGGTCGATCGTCATTAGACTATGAAGAGTTAAATACTATCTTATGCGACTGTGAACAGATAATCAATTCTAGACCCATTTCATACGTGTCAGAAGATGTGAGAGATCCAGCCCTTTGCCCCTTCAATAATCTCGCATGACTTGCCTTCTTCAGGAATTCCTGACATTGATGCAGTGGATGGCAATGAACTGAATAGGAGGGCTAAATATCGACAAGGATTGAGAGTTGAATTGCGCAAGAGATTCCGCAATGAATATTTGGGGCAGTTACGTCAACGAACGGTAAAAGAACTGAATGACAAACAATTATCTATTGGAGATGTTGTTCTTCTAGAAGACTCAAAGAAAAATCGTATTCACTGGCCTTTAGCAAGAGTGATTAAGATCGTTCCTGGTAAAGATAAGGTTGTCAGAATAGCCAGGGTGAAGACGCAGTCTGGTATTTTTCTTAGACCAGTACAGCAACTCTATCCACTTGAAATCCCGCCAGTGAAAGAAAGGTTCTGCAAGAGGCAGTAGTTCTTGAGAATACCACGTTAGATGAAACGACCGTTCCACCAGAAACTGTAGGTATCCAGAACATCAAACCGGACAGAGAAAATCAACCCATGATCCCAAGCGATAGGTCACCGGTCGTATCCAGAAATGGACGTATGGTGAGACCCCCTAAGAGACTGAATCTAACTACATTGAGCCCCTCCAAGACCGTCGGGCCTCAAGGTGGGAGAATGTTACAACTGGCAACAGCCAATCCTGCCCTCTAGCGCCACCCAGCGGAGACTAAGCAGAGAGAACGAACTCTGTGATGAGTAAACACCGATATCCGTTGTGCTGCAATGTTAAAATAGATGTTAAGTGGTTAAATGTAATTGTTTATGTAATATATATGTGTTTAATATAATAATTAGAAAAGCAACGAGTAGTGTCTATGTTCTAGTCTGAATTAATTAGCGAAAAGCATGATGGATAATAGAGTTCCAGAATATTTTCCCCCCTCCCAAGACTAGACTCAAGAGGCAGATCGAGAGCTGACTATATTTGAGGTAAGAACACTTTGTTTATTTTCTCTAACGACCGAAGTCAGTGAAGATTTGCAATAGGTACTAATTTTTGTGAAAATTTCAACTCGAAATTCCAAAAGTGCGGAGTCAGCGACATGGTAGCCCGGCAGGTTCGGACACGCTATAACTCGCGATTCTGATGGGTACTAATTCTGATATTTTGGTACTAATTAGGTACAAATTTTTCTGAAAGTTTCAACTCGAAATTCCGAAGTGTCTGGCCTTAGAGCGACATGATTTTTGCTGGCCCGGAAGAATCGAATACGCTATAACTCGTGATCCTGATAGGTACTAATTCTAATATTTTGGTACCAATTGGTACTAATTAGGTACTAATTTTTGTGAAAGTTTCAACTCGAAATTCCAAAAGTGCCGAGCCAGCATCATGGTAGTCCGCCAGGTTCGGACACGCTATAACTCGCGATTCTGATGGGGACTAGATCTGATATTTTGGTACTAATTGGTACTAATTAGGTACTAATTTTTGTGAAAGTTTCAACTCGAAATTCCGAAGCGTCTGGCCTTAGAGCGACATGATTGTCGCTGTCCCGGAAGAATCAAATACGCTATAACTCGTGATCCTGATGGGTACTAATTCTAATATTTTGGTACTAATTGGTACTAATTAGGTACACATTTTTGTGAAAGTATCAACTCAAAATTCCATAAGTGCCGGGCCAGCGACATGGACCTCTTTTAACCTATACCAGTGACCCGAGCCGGTCCCGTAGTTGAGGTCCCGTAGGTTTGCCCAACTGAAATCGGTGCCAAAATGCAACATAGTAAATATACAAAAATTTTAACGAAAAACTATTAATAGTTTATTCTAATAAATAAATACATTCATAAAAATATACAAATATAAGCTAACATTTAGACTTATTTTTTATAACCATATTTTTCAAACATTGCTGTAGATGAAGAATTCTACTAACTCTATCTGTGAGTGCAATAACAGCGGATAGTTTTTCTAACCTGATAGTTTTTAAGAACTATCTATATAGGTCGCAGTGGACCAGTTGGCAAGGGCAGCGTGATCTGAAAGTCACTGGTTCGATGCTCGTCACTGACAAAATCCACTGCCGTATACACTAATGGCGGATGGTGAATTTAAAATCTTCCGTGACTGCAATGCCCTCCAATTTCTCAAAACTACCTCTGGAGGTGCGGGGTCAAGTGTTCTGGTCTCCTCACTTGACTCGGTTCAAAATTACAGAACTGGTCATTTGGCCAACTCTGTGGTGCCAGTCAAAAGAGGAGCCGCGCCTTCATCGCTTATAGCCTTCGGGACTTGGTCTAATGTTGCTGTCAGTCAAGTGGCATAGGCAACAACAACAATTATCTATGAACAACAACAACAACTGCAGAGAAAAACAACAACAAAGAATCACCCATGCACGATTTAATGACCTAGCAATCATTTCTACGGAAAAGACGGTATGAGAAACAATAAATTATATAGACTCAATCAAATAATTTGCTGCAATAAAGACTCAAAGAATGATTTAGAAATTATTTTTATTACATAATGAATTATATTCACATTTCTTTACTTTTCTACTTTTTAGAAGTTCGGTAATATTTTTAAAATTTTTATGCTTATTTAAAAAGAAATAAATACATATTTTTCCAAAAATTAAGTAGACTATTTCTAATAGAGATTACTTAAGAGTCTCTCCGAAAATTTGAAGAGGAGCAATTTTTAAAACTTGCCTCAGGCATCACAAATTGGTCGGTTCGTCTCTGCCAGTGGTTCTTAGCATTTTGTCGACTAGGGACCACTTTTAAAAAACAAGCAAAAAAAAAATATATTTATATTATATATATATATATATATATATATATATATATATATATATATATATATATATATATATATATATATATATATATATTATATAGCCCATCATGCATATCATAAAAATTATTTCTTTCAATTGCAAAATATCAGTTGCAAAGTATTTCAAATTTTTAAACTCACTTCGGTTGATCGGCCGGTAACTGCAGAGTCCGGAAAGCGGACCTGTTGAATGCCGTCGCCGCTTCTGCTTTCTCAGATTGGATTTGAGTTTCGCAATTTTCACAGAAGCGCAGAATAAAGTTAAAATTTCTACTGCGCAACTGCTCGATCTAATGACGTACAGGACATATTAAGTGAGTCGCAATTTCGCAGCCGAGTCGTCAGTGGGGAATTCTTTTTTTTTTTAATGTTAATAAAATGTTAATAAAATTCTAATTCTTATTTCAGAATAGGAGTGAGTTATTCAGTGACTTCTTAAAAGCTTCAAAACTTACTTCGTCATTTGGAGAACGAGAGGGAAATAATAAAGTCCCGAGATTGGGTAATAAAAGCGTTTATCTTAAAATCCTTTTCAAGTAGTTTTTCTTTAATTTTAAGACTAACTGATGCTGTCCTACAATATGAAAACTAGAGGCTGTTTCAGGTTCACAAAGCTACCTGTTTCAGCGTGAGATGTTTCTGGGTATCCCCCTTTTGTATCAGAAACATATTTTCTTAGCCTTCTAGCTATGCTTCAGTTTTTCTAATTTGCCCCAAACAGCATTTCATCATTAAAGTGTACGTCAGGGTAGTGTGCAGTTGAACACTAAAACAACAAAAGGCACAAGAATTCTGATGATGGACGAATGTGGTATAGTGAAATATATGATGCTTTCCACAATTTTCGCAAATCACCTTGTTTATTCATGACAACTGAAAAAATAATTATCAGATCGTTTATTTGTAGACCATACAAAGTCAAACGAAAACGAAGACTAAACATTGTTAAAATCCAGTGTGGTTGATTTCTCAGCCTCCGCCGAACGCAAACACTTTGTAAACCAATAGAAGATTTCCTCACTGCCCCGTACGCAAAGATAAACCGCTGCATCAGGTCGAGAAATACCTGGATGCTCGTATTACATACTGGCTAAGAGCCTACTACAGACTAATTTTGAAAACTTGATTATCGCTTTCGCTTACGTTCACTACCTAAACTATTCTGACTGTGAATAGATCTTGGAACCCCGAACATGACTTACTAAGGTTTAAAACGGATATAAAAAAAAACTAGATAAGCAGAGAACTTGTGAGGTTCGTTAAGGAAGATAGTGTCCGAGTTTGACTGGTCAAATAGTCAACACAAAAACGAAAGGCCCAGGATCAATTCCGTGGTCAGCCAAGTTGTTTTGAAAGAGAGAGAGGAAAACACCAGGACCAAGAATTAGTGGCAGAATGGGCATTACAGCCCTTAAAGCAGTCTTTTGGGCGTGGGTTGGAGACATTCCGGTCTCTCCCAGAGGATCAAGAATATTAAGATCGAGAAGATCATAGTATACCGTATTTATCGGACGATAAGACTCGTCTCCAATTTATGGGAGGATTTTTTAAAAAGGATTATTTGTATTTTGATCGGTATATAAAGGTATTTTCAATTCCTTACTTAATAAAGATAAAATATATATAACAAGTATAATAAATAACATGCATAAAATATTGTCATGTGAAAACGGATGAGACGGTTTCTTGAATAAACAGACATGAAGTATAGAAATGACAATTTACTTGAAACACAGCAATGACGTGCTATCGAGTTGATCGCACACAACCGGACTGCCTCTCAACTGGAGTGCAGCAACTTATATACCCTAACAGCACATTCTAGAAATATTCAAATTAGTTAAATTTATATAAACTGTAATATTCTGGAAATTGCCAGAAATAAGATTTAAATTAAATAAACGCAGCGTTGTTATCTCACAGCCACCGGTTCACTTGCAAAAGATGGAAAATGCGGCAATATATATATGTGATGCTCCGTACATCACGCCGTGGAGGAGATGCGTATAACTTATCGGAGGTGTAGTCGGCACGAAGGTGTGATGCAGTCGGGCGAAGTGTAGATCCAGGGAAGCACTTACGAACTTTAGGCGAGAAACGCACACATGGAGCCATTGATGAAATACACAAATTCCAAGACGTGCTTTATTTATCAGAAGGCATTAGCTGCAGTGGCCACATGACTTGCCCTGACGGGGCGCGGATTACATTACAAGACAGGAGCGGACAGCAGGTCCGACAGCAACGAGAGTTAGACACGCAGAGAGAAAAGTATTCTGTTCATGCAATATTAAATGGGTGTTTTGCGATATTGACGCCAAAGGCCCTAAACTACTTAATTTTTATTTGGGTGACTTTAGATTCGTGGAGTTCAAGTGTCCACTTAAGTTCTCCCGGGGACTTTAGTGCTAGATCCCGCGCTTGTTAGAACCGCGAACTATTGACCTGGATGCAGGATAGGTGGCCATAAAATTCTTGTAAAGTGTGGTTTTGACGTTACAGAACCCATAAATGCAGAGTGGTTCGAGGGCTCTTCAAGAATTTTGACATTACACTGACATTCGGAATCTCATAAACTTCCTACACTCATATTTGGGGATGTTATTGAGTTCAGCTACTTCACATGCCTGTATAATGATCAGCAGGGCTAATATAAATTATCTTATTTTACTTTTAGGTTGCAATTTTAGAAAAGGGGTCGTGCTTTATTAACAGGATAATTTTAATTAAGCCTTAGATAAATCATGGTGGGCCGTTATTATCACATATATAATCTATATAATAAAATATTCCTTTTAATTAAATGGTACCTTCGGACCATAAGACGCAACCTCATTTTAAGTCGACTTTTTTATGGAAAAAGGTGAATCTTATGGTCCGAAAAATACGGGAGTTTGATGTGGTGATGAGAGGTTTGTGCTCAGCAAATCTCTCCGAAAAACAGTTACAGTCCTAGTTTTTTGAAAGTGAAAGACTGTGTGGTTGATAATAGAATACAAAAATTTTTAAAAAACTCCTAAGATATCAAACTTCAAGAAAAAAAATTCAGATAGTCCCTTCTAACTAAACTACCGCGGTTTATTAAAGTAAGATTACTTATCGTTGCTTACTTATTTTGAATGTATATATGTATGAATGTGCTATGTATATATGTATCTATATATATGTACGTATGTATGTGTATGTATGTACGTATGTATATGTATGTATGGATATGTATGTACGTATGTATATGTATATATGTATGTATGTATGTATATATATATATATATATATATATATATATATATATATATATATATATATATATATATATATATATATATATATATATATATATATATATGCATGTCAAAATTTTGACGTATTTTGGTACCTTCCTGTTTAACTGTTTACTGCTTGCCCAAGCGATACAGACTGGGTTTGGCGTGCTGCCAAAATTATAACTCGTGACGCAGGACATCTGAAATTTTGCTTTCCGGAGGGCCATTATGGAGGAACGTAATCCTACGTTAAAAATATTTCATGGCGTACCTTAAAGGTAGGATATAGTGCTTGAATGCAGAATAATTCTCTAAATGTTAAGTTGAACTGTTCATTTTTTTCTTTTTGGAATGGTTGGGGAGACTAAAAGAAAAGCCAATACTTTTTCACCACAGAAGAAAAAAACAGCTTTCTTCAACGTTCTTACTTTAACAAATTACATTTTTACTCTGTTCCTAGATACAAAATATTATTTTTGAACTTGGTGCCATCCGCTGTGCCATCCTTTGAATGATACCAATATAAGACATTATGCAAAAGGAAATAAAAATAACTCGTTAGTTTAAAGATATTGTTTTAATGAAACCAACTTGTTAAAATAAAGCATTGACCAATAAAATTTAGTCGATTATGATCTATAATGAAACCTCTTGATTTATATATCATAATTTATTCAGGATTCCCAATTTGTTACAAAATATTCTTAAGTGCTTATAATTAATCATTCATAAACAAAAAAAATTTCAGATAAAAATGCTAGAATATACCGGTAATTCTTAAAATAATATGAATAAAAGATACAGAATACAAATATTGAACGCATCATAGATTTATCACTAACATAAGAAAAATAAATTTATATATATTACTTATAATTAATAACTTCCCATTAAGCACATTTTCTTTTTTTATTTCTCTGTTTATGAGGTTTTCCTCTAAAATACTGATGAACAAAGTGGTATAAAAAATTGTTTTGCTTTTTCAAATAAGAAATATTAAATTTATCTCTTTGCTGAAAACATTGCAAGTGGCTCTGTCGAAATGTTTTACGTGAAAAAATAATCAAATTGCATAAATTAAGTCCTGATATGGCCGATAAGTTACTTATACACGATTCTCATCATGATTTATATGCAAATATACTTTAGTAATCAAATACTATGGTTTTGTGATTTTTTGGTCTCTACATAGATATTTAATTTTCAGTCACTCATTAAGTATTCATATAATACAAGGTTAAAGCGTTAGCGCACATTTTTCAAATTCCAGAAAATCTTTTGCTCCATCTCTACGAGTAAAGACGCATTCTCCTGCAAAGTTTGGTGTGAATAAATGCTCTAAGTTCAAATCTTAGACAATAAACAACGGGGAAGGAGCTTTTCAGCTCATCCACTTTTCCCTGTTTATTGTTCTCATCGCAAGTGAAAAATCAGTGGATTTCCACCACTTTATTGTAATAAAGTTAACAGCTTTATTCCACAGCTTCATTGCAATTAACAGCTTTATTGCAGTAATAAATCCTGACTTTCAATAACTACTGCTTAATTGCAGGTCATGATCTATTTACAAACCAGTTTCCTAGATTTCATCAACTTATAGTTTAATGCAGAAAAGAAATTCCAAGAGGATCCAAGTGAGACTCGGGCTCTTTAACTGCAATGTAAAATGTTTTGGGTCAAAATTCTTATCTACGTATTTCTAGAATACTCATCACATTACCTCCACCATTAACGATAATAACAAGCATTCTTTAGAATGTACGCCGAGTTGTAGTTTTTAAGGTGTCTGGAGGAATTGTGTTCTTCAGATCCCTTTAGTTATTAACTTTAGGATTATTTACAACACTTTCATGTAAACCCGGAGTTTTGAGTCCTAAGATCATAGAGGTCACTCAATCCAGAAATCCTTATTAATTAATGTATTTTGGAGCAAGTTAAACGATTGATAATCGAGTACTCCCTTTCCTTATGTATGTTGTGTTCAGTATAAAACACGGAGAAATTAATTTATTTTCCCCGGGATGATGGCTGATATATTTTACTGGGATCCTGAGGTTCAGAAAAGGTTTCAATATCAGAAACTTTATTAGTAACTCAAACAATAACCCTCTTAGAATCCACAATTGAAATTCCTTTTTGACTGCAAATAATTAAGATTAAAGCAATCCTCCGAGTTTCTATTACTTTTAAAAAAATAACGTGAAAATATCATTGTGTGAAAATTCATTAGCAAGCCACATTCTATTATGAGGGTTTGCTTCACTCGCCGAACCTGTCAGTTATAGCTGTTGTACCTTAACAATCAGGCGCGAGGTGAACATATCTTCTTGAAGCCAATTTCTAACTCGAACTTGCAGTAGGTGTTTCAGCTAGTAGCTGGTAATGCGATGCATGAGTTTCGAGGACCTTTTAAATTCTCTAGGCTAACGGCTACGTTACTAAACATTGACCAAAATTATGTGTTTAATGGAAGCAGTTGGATATAAAAAAGAGACCTTCATTGATTAAGCGCCCAGAAAAATCTTTTCAAAACAAGTTGAACAATTTCTGAGCAACTATTTCAAAGAAAATAATTATGAGATGTGAAAAAATATGTTTAAGATAACAGATACATATAAACTTTTATTATTCATTTATGATTTTCAAATTAAACGAAACCATACTTCGTAAACTTTATATTTGTTTACTGAGAATTTTATTCAAAATGTATTTTTCTGTGGCAAAGAGTGCAGTTTAGGAATTGTGTAACATTTTCCACTTTTATTGACTATTGTTATCAATTGGTAGTGGTGAAAATGCATCTTCTGAAAAATGCATTCAATATAAAACCACTACAATGTACTTGTGATAAATCAGTAATGTTTTTTAAACATTTGTTCAAGAATCTTGAAATGTTTACGGTATTTTTAGATGCACGAGAGCAATAGGTTTCGGGAATTTTCCGAGAAAAAAGTTTTCTATTACTTCTAAAGATGAAAAATTATTAGCGATTCGCAAAGGAATTTTTTTAAAAAAAACTAAAGTATATTTTGAAAACTTAAAGAAGTTTTATGCATGGCTTATTGCTAATTGCATTAATTAGCAGATGTTTCGCAGCAAATAACCACCCGGATATTGTCTTGGATGATAAGCTGTTCCTTATCAAATTGAAATAAATACTTATTATGAAATATTCACATGCCTTTTAATTTCGAGTAAAAATTAAATATGTATTTTATCTTGAAATATTCGTATGTGACTTCATTTTCAAATGCAAATAAAAATACATGCGCATTTTATTTATAAATAGAATGAATAATTATTATTTATCCTCTTTGTTAATGAAATACGCATCTTTAAGAAACATAATAATATGTTTAGTACCTTTCTAACTATCTTATTGAAAGTGACAATCGATTTTACAGTAAGTAATACTATTATAAATGAATAACTGCGAATGATTCATGCACAATGAAAACAAATCAGCAAGGGAGATGGAATAATATATTACTACTTTTAAGACGTCACTATAAGGAAGAAAATGAAAATATCAATTCATAGAGATCTTTCCCTGTGAATTGATATTTTAAAAAATATTTTCCTTTATTAATTGATATTTAAAAAAATATTTTCCCCAGAATCAATACCCTGAATGTTTTTTTTTCAAAGAAACTGCTTCTTAGGTAAACATAACAATGAACCAGTACCCCAAATTTGAGTTTTAAAATGAGTGGACAAAGATAACATATTTAATCTGTTGCACTAGTTCGTCAACATCGTATAGTGGTTAGCATCTGGGCCTTTCAAATTGGGAGCTCGAGTTCGAATCCCCGAGGCATGGATGTTCTTGTGGTCTCTCCTCGTAGGAAGCAGTGTTGCCTCAACTATACGGTGCTCACATGAGCCATTCACAAGCCAAATCAGTTAAGTCCGCATTTTGAAAATTATGAAATTTTAGTATAAAAGCACGTGATTGACTCCTTTACATTCATAATACATTTCCCAAATAATAAGGATTCCCACTAAATGACAAAAATATTTGGCCATCGAGTAATAAGTAACTTTTTTCAGAAGCCAGTCAAGTTAAGTACATACTCTAATGCAAATGGTTGCAATAATACAATTCAAATGCCGGAGTAAGTAATTGATGATAGCGGTCAATCGTTCAGTGTCGTTTCATCACAAAAATGTAAAATAAATGAGTCAGTGACAGTCTAACTGCTGCACAAGTAAGTACGCTCAATGACAAACAATCGGTGCACCAAGAAGGAGTTGTAAGATTGTAGTGAAATTTCATATGGAAAGATATTTTGACTGGACATGAAAAGAATCAAAATTTGACGTCCAATGAATGAATAGCGAGAGCTCCAGCGCATCAGACCTTTGCCTCCAGCAGGTGTATATAAGGAGCAAATCTCGATCTGATGTTGCATTTTGACTGTGGATATCTTACGTTGACTGTAACAACGCCTGGCCGAAGGTTTCGTGATCATTACGAGCATATTTCAGAATTTGAAACAGGTCGTGTCATCGGATTGAAAGAAGCTTGTTGGGCAAATCGAAGGATATCTCGACATCTGGGTCGAACCGATGCAGAGATTAGACGATGCTGGCAGGTATGGGTCAGATTTTAGCGGTCGACCTAGGATCACAACAGAACGGAAAGACTGGGCGAATGTCAGATCAGCTGATTCGTCGTTATCAACCATGCTACGTGTGACTTGTCCACAAGTGTCCCCCATGACCATTGACGGACGACTGAATTTACGGTCCCGCGACTGTTACGATGCTTATCCCTCACGCCTGTACACCGTCAAGTCTGATTATAGTAGTGCTTAACTCGATCGATTTAGAACTGCGCTGACTAGGTCCATATAGTCATTAGTGACGAGTCCTCTTTCTAATTTTGTCCTGACGACCAGTCTAGAGCAGGGCTTGAAGATTTCTATCTCGAGAACAAATCTTTTTTACTCCGACCCGAATAGAAATATTACTGGTCAAACGATTTCTATTTCCGAACCGGAACGAAGGGAAAAAAGCTGATCTCTTCGATAAAGTTCCTTGGAGGATTGAATCCAACGGATCGAATTTTTTTCTCCTTCTCAATTTATCCGGCTCGGAGCGAAAAAATTTCGCTCCTTGAAATTTTTCTCCGATTTAAAAAAATTACAGAAATCTTTTTCATCATTCTAAAATGTGATTTAAGGTTATCGTCTATTTACGTTATCTAAGGTGTTTCTTTTAACGTGTACTACCCAGTTTCTCGGAAGTAGGACAAAAGACAGGATGATAATGCAATTCAATGTTATTTTCTTTTTGTATTCAAAATTAAAAATAAATATCATGTAGTGAAGAAATATATAATATACAAAAGAAATTAATGCCTTGTATGCATGAAATTATATGTACGCATGCGTAATGAAGTTTTGGAAACGAATAAAGGTTCAACTGAATTAACAATAATTTTCAAAATGAGAGTGATAAGATCAATGCACAACCCGATGTAAAAATGGGCAGATGATAGATAGACGCAACCTGCATAAAGTAGTTTGTAAATAATTAAGCTTCATTCCCAAGAATAGGGTACACTGCGTAGAAGTGGTTTCGAGGAAAAAACGGGGAGAAATTGGAGTGTGGAAGTAGACACTACATTGTGCTTATCGGATAGGACCAGTGGCTGATTCAAGACTAGGCTTTAGTACTAAAAAAATATTTATCCTTGTAATTTTCTTAGTTTATCATTACTTAGTAGTAATATTTACAAAGAATATTTACAATATATTATAATATTTACAATATATATACTAGTAATATTTACAATGAACTTTATTTACAACATAACAAGGAAGCTCAGGCCAACGTATATTTATACCTTTCTTATTGACTTCAAAGGAATCGGAGACTCCCCCGAATAGAAATAGGGTATCAAGACGTCTCACCCTGCCATGGGATAGGGCTGGCAAGTTATTAAAACATACACCTGTTTCGCCGAAGAGAAAAATGATGCAGCTCGAACGAAATTTTCGCTTTTCACCTTTTCACTTTTTCCATTTTCCCTTTCCCTCTTCCGATTTGTTCTTGGTTACGAATAAAAACGGTCAGAATCCTTCGAATTTCGGAATCGGCTTACAGCAGAAGGTTCAGGTATAATTAACCCTCGTGTAGCAAAAATTGAGGGTAGGGCTCTCAACCAACTCCTTTTTAAAGCGGCATTCCATGTAGCGGAGTTTTGATAAGTAGGCGATACCTCTATTAAGGTTACAAAAAGCTACCATTATTTATTTTTATTTCCAATGGCAAGTATTACAGGACAACAGATATCAAAAAAGACAAAAATACAAGAACAAGATAGAAAAATGACATCAGTTAATCCATCAACTTATGTCTGGAAATCCAACAGCGCTCCCATAAAGAAACGGGAGGTAGAGCAGGACAAGAAGCAAGGTGAAGCATGTCCATTTCTTCCTGGTTATTACACAGGAGACAAAGACGGTCGGGAGCGAAGTTAATTCTGTGGAGGTGCTTTGCGGATGCAATCATGGCCAGAAAAAAACCGTAGCATTGCCACAGATTTACCTCTAGGCCACTCAAGGATATCATGGACATGGATAAACCAGGGCTTGTGATCGCTTCTAGCAGCAACAACCTGTGAGAAGGAACACCCGAGGGTCTTTTTGACTATCGTCTTGATAGAATGGTAGGCCAAGTCCTGAACGTAAATCTACCTCCTCGTGGTGCACTCTGGGCAACGGCTAGTACGGCAAAATGATCTACAAAACCGGCATTCAGTCTGACTCTCAAAGTGAGTTTCTTAGGATTCTGCAGTGGAAAGCTACCACTATAATCAATGTTATTCGGCAAAAAATCCTTTCCTAGAATGTCCTTTAGCTTTCAAAATTTCAGAATCCCTTTTCTACATTTCTTAATTATTTCACAGGAAACCCAGAGGGCGCAGAGATCAGCACTCTTCAATGGAGCTAGACTTTACGCGTCTCTACTCCTTCAGTAATAGTCTAGCTCGCTTGTGAGGAATCGAATGTCTTTTGTAGGGCGTTGCTAAAAGAATAGGTACGCTATTTTGGCTATTTTGATAGGTCAGAAGTTATTAACTATCAGAATTAGTAAGTTACTTAAATGTTAACTACGATATCTTGACCTTAAGGTAACAGTTAAAGAGATATTACTCTATCCATAAAATGAACCATAAATAAGCAATATTTTCCTTCGATTAATAAAGATACATCACATTTTTTTATATATATACAGAATTTTGAAGATTAAAAGTATTAAATCCTTGTAATGTCACATAAGTATTTAGCATTAATATTAAAAGAAACTACCTTCAATAAATTTGGTAATTTACATAAGCAAACCGTGATTTTAAAGTTAGAGTCTGAAAACAGGCATTACAATTTTATGCGCATTGTTTTATTTTTCCTCACACATCGAATATAAAACAATGTATTCGAATGTATGACAATGTATTTATAGTATATTTGTAATGATTATTATTTATGATTTGTATGTCGGGTTGGATCATACATTGATTTGTTTGTTTTGTTATTAGAATATTGATGCTATAATGTAAAACAAAATGCGATAGTGTGTTTATAGTATATTTGTAACGATTATTATTTATGATTTGTATGTCGGGTTGGATCATACATTGATTTGTTTGTTTTGTTATTAGAATATTGATGTATATAGATATACAAACAAAGTAAAAAAAAAGAGAGTGAAAGTCCAAAGTAGTCCAGTTCCGGGGACCGAATTAACTGTGAACGTATAAAAGGTTTTGACCCGGTAAAACTATTAGTCTCAGGCGGAGTGATCATTGCTTTATGCGATGGCTGGTTGCACTGATTCGAGTCGCCGGCGTAGAGCTAGTAGTTTTAAGGTTATTGACACAGGATGAAGGACTTTGTCCTATGGGGCACTATAGTTTGAGGAGTGTCCTGCTGTTCCAAAAGTCGATAGGTTGCTGTTAAGGCGGCTGGTGATCAGTGAAAAAATTGCTTTGAGTCCAGGTCAGCATGTTACTATTTGAATTTCCTCACACATCGAAATATTTCTCTCATGGTTAAAGAGGGGATAACAGCATGATTGAAATGCACAATTCTAAACGGAGAAAACTTTTGCTTTATGCCCCATGTAACAAATAGCACTAAATTTACGATTCGGTCTTTAAATGTATGGCTGTTACATCCAGATAAAATAATTCAACATAAAAAAGAATGTCATAAGTGAAATTTATGAAATTATGAGGTGACTTCATGTTGAGACTCATTGGTCATAAGAAGCAGATTATTACGGAAAAACCCCAATGTATCAGATTAAAAAAGCTACCAGTCCAGTTCACTGTCATAATTAATTGAGGTATATTTCGGGTCCCTTTTCTAGGTGAAAATGTCATCTTTTATGCTACATAAATGAATGGATATGCTCTAATGGACCTTTTCTCACTTCCTGGCTGACACTTTGAATAAAAATCTGGCCCTGCTTTTACGCTGTGACGAAAGAACTCAGCTATTAGTCACAAAGAAAAAAAAAACTCCCATTGAAACGACGAGGGACAAACGTTCAGCAATAGAACGTTTTCGTGACAGTAGGGCATCACTTGGACGAATATTCTCCAGCACGAAAAATTACTAAGATGAAAAATCACTGGCACCTAAAGAAATAAAACACGTAGGCGACCCCGAGACGGGGGGAAGCACTCTCGACGTGAACTTCACTTGACTGACCCTTGTCAACTCCTTCGACACCTTCTGACGTCTCCTCACTCCACTTCAGTTCGTTCGCAAAACCTCTTACCGTTCTTCAAATTCGATGATTCTTTCAGCTCATCGCTTCATTCCGGTCTAGTCAATTGGTAGGTTCTCACAGCTCTCCCCCCCCCCTTGAAAAATCAAAAAATTAAGGGAACGTCATAGGAAGTTCTCTTGGGCTGTAAAGCTAAAGTGGGCCTTACAACGTCTTCACTACCTCACGATGTTTCACAAGACATACAGACTGAGAATACAACTGGAAAAAATAATAGAAAAGTTTAAACAATACCACAAGAAGGAACAGATCATCCTATTGCGAGAGATAGAACCTTATGCGCAAAACAGGGATGAGATTGTAGTCCACGATGGAAGATACAAAAGTGGGGGAGAGGGCGTGGTTATCAAAGAGGCTTCAAGTTTTGCTACCTGTTGTGTATTTTAATTAGAGGAAACCATTGGTGCCCGTACATGTAAAAACTATCACCGAAATTTTCATGCCATCTGTGGGCATTCCAGTAAATACGATGGAGATGAGAAAATGGCAGGTAATGGGGATATTCTGTGCACTCTTTTCTTCGATATTGAGAATGCTGTCGAAGGTAAAATTGGATCTATATTAAATCTTGAAATACAGGCCAAAAAATGTAAATGAATCTAACCCCAAAATGCCCTTCTGCATCTTTGGGGGGTCCACTGTGCAAATTACAATGCCTGACGTCGACGAGGTACGACTTTGACTCACACAATCTGTTGGTAGCAGTTAGGAGTGTTACAGATGACGATTTTTACCGACTTGGAACTACTCAAGAAATTTTAAACGAACTCTCAACGTGGGCTCTGCACTTTTAAATTTTAAGTCCTTTGTTTTAAAATATTGGAGAGCCCGTTATCTGATGGCTTAGTTGCCAAATGACTGGAATTTGTAAAAAAAAAAAATTATTCAAATTTATGTCAGATCACATTATACTCACTTTATGTTCATGAAACACTAACTGAGAGTTGAAAACTTTCCTGATCACGAAATACCTTTTCGATCAACTGCTATCGCTCAGCCCATAAGAAGCGGCCTAATGATTAGTGATGTGTATGTATATGGTCAAGTGCCAAGATGTGAAATGCTCTTGTGTAAAAAAGACAATTCACAATGCCATTCCAGCCATTCTTGTCGCAAGATGTAGGTCAGTACTAGTCTTATTCTATTGTTTTTTCAGTAAGAAAGTCATTTACTTTCTTTTAATATCTTCTTTCCTTTCTATAATCTTCTTTTCAATACAGGCCTTTTCATGATCTCTTTTCGTACTTTGCCAAAACAGCACTTATCACTCTACTAGCTGAGTGGCGACCCGATGTGTTGCTTTTTCGATTTAAAATGAAATAGATTCATTTCTTAAAGATTAAAAACCGTTTAATCATTTTTAAAAATTTATTAGAATTTTTAAAAAACGAAATAACAATTTAAAATTTTCTTTCTCAAATTTCGGTTTTTGGCTTTTGAAAATAATTCTTTCAAATTTCCGTTTTCAAATTTTGCTTTTTAGACAAAAAAGATAGCTTAAAATATCACGCATTCTGTAGATTTCCCGGGCATCTTTTCGCACATTGCCGGTAAACAGATATATTCACAGTTTAATAAACTTACTTTTATTAACAAAGTATGTCACAGAGAAGAGCTAACAACGTTGTATTTTTCGGGCGTAATGCTACTTTTCTGTTAATAATTTAAACATCTTACGATTCTTTGCGAACACCGGCTACAAATTAATTCCAAAGAGATCAATTACTCCAGCAATATTTGTGCTTTAAGACTAATATATGCTACGAATCCCTCATAATTCTATATACCCAACATGAGGATCTGGTTTCGACTGGGAGGATTTGCGATACTTTGACAGGAAGTGTAATCCTGTGAGTGGGAAGAAATAATCCTTGCTCTGACTTCTCATTCTTTTCAAACTGTAATGATGCTGATTATATGTATATTTTAAAGGTTTCTGAACAATTAAACACATATTTAAAATCGTTGCCGCCAGAAGAGGATTGTAAAACTACGTGGGATATTTAGGAGAACTTTTTAGTACCGTGGGCGGTTGGAATGATCTGTCAAATATTTTGCAGTCCTTATCAATATTAATTTAGGTGACTGCAGGAGATGGTGCATCCGGATATACCTCTATATTCCACATTTAAGGGATTTGACCAACGATGAGCTGCCATCAAGTTTGGTACTCAAATTTAAATAAGATTCAGTAATTAATATTTTAAAGAAATGCTTCGTCACCTTTCGGAATATTTAAAAGTCCCTTTAGGAGTTTTGTGCAGTTTCTAAATCTCTACAGACCAGTTTCCATGGAAATAATATTTATGTGAACCAATTATTGCGGATTTGCCCTTCATCGTTGTTTAACGCATGAAATATCTTGATCAGGGATTCCCAAACTTATTTCGCCGTCCGCCCCCTTTTCAGAGAAAAAAATGACTCACCGCCCCCCTGGAAATTTACCTTCATATGCGAGTAAACACACATACAATGGCAGTTTTCGACCTTTTTATGTATATATCTTTCTACCTATATTCTAGAACATAGTAAAGAAATATGTTGTTGTATATAAGACAACTTCAAGCTTAAAATTAAAAACTTATTTATTAAAATCAACCATAGTTACATTCGCATTCCACACGGGAAATTTAGATAACGAAAGATAATAATCATTTTGTAAATAATACAAATAACAGTAAAACTAATGAGAAGGATGAACTTGGTGCACAGAAATCAATTTATTTATATTCGGCTCAGTTTTAGTCAGAAACATGCTAAAATCACCGCGATTAGCAATTTCCAGTTGTGATCACACTGAACCCACGTTCTACTAAATAGGATGAAGAAAACATTATTAAAAATGTTTGTGCCACAGGGTAAAGTGTCAGTATCTCTTTTTACAGCCACAACTGTTGATAGCAGTGTTTAAATTTTAATTTTAATTCTTCATTTGCTGTTACTTTTATTAGTTCTTGTAATTTTACAGCTTCTTCCGAGTTTGATTCAGAAAAAGGTTCGAAAACCCTATCGTGTATGTTCATTTTAAATATTTGTTCAAACCGTTCGTTGGTTGAATTAAGAATGGAGAGCCTCCAAATTTTGACAATAGATAAGCATGCCTTCATCATAATTTTCTATTGCTAATAACTGGTTGAATTCTCCCTCTTCCTAAATATTTTTTAATACAAGTTTTGCCACAAACGCGAAAATCCCAGCTTTTGATTTTCTTAAATCACCTTAGAGTTTTTGATTTGCGTCATTGAATCTATTAAACAAGTCTTTCAAATTAGGCCATGTCACTTTAGGAATCAATAAAGTGGACTGAAATAGTTTCGTCGATTGAAAACTTTTGCTCGCATTCACTTGAAGATACTGGAACTGTTGACATTGCAACGGTTAAAAGTAATAGCTTTTATGACACTGTTTTTTTCCTCATAAATACTCCGATGGCCTTTAAAATTGCAGTACCATGAAGGAGCCATGATACAAACGTTAAATTCGCATGACAGGAAGAAGATGCTGGGATATGCAAGTTATTAGCATTTACGTGCAATCGAACGACGCAGGAGGGAGAAACGGCATTTAAACTCTGTATAAAATGAAAGTTACGCGCCAGGTTTCTCATTTTCCCCCGCGTTGGAAAATTTCTATAATTGCTCCCATCCACAAACCTGGAAAACCACCTGACTTATCGCCCCATTAGCCTACTCAACACCCTCTGTAAATTAAGAGAAAAATTTATTGCTAAAGAAATTAATGAACACCTTAATGAAAATAATATCATCATCCCATATCAATTTGGTCCCATCAAGTATATAGAATAACTGAACACCTAGCCAAAGTCAAATCAAACAAAAATTCTACTGCTGCCCTTTTCCTCGACATTCAACGTGTATTCAATAAAGTTTACATCCCCGGTTTAATTCACAAAATAATCAACTATAACATCACCAGGTTAATCATTTCTTACCTTAGCATTAGAACCTTCCAAGTCAAAATTAATAATATAAAACCCATTCTTAGTGGAGTTCCCCAAGGCGCGATTTTATCAACTCAATTGTTCAACTTATACATTAACGAATTACCATTAATTCTAACCTAGCCATCTTCGCTGACGACACCGCCATTTACTGTACCAATAAAAATGTTAAATACGCCGTTACCACTCTTAACAAACACATATCTCGCATCTCCACCTGGCTCAACAAATCAAACTCAACACCGATAAATGCGTAGCTGTCATGTTCACTGATAAAAATAACTCATCTTATCGTAATATTAATATCAAAGTAGGTAGCACTACTATCCCCTGGTCAGACACTGTTAAATATCTCGGTGTCCATCTTGATAAAAGACTCACACCACATCATACAGAGTAGGATTAAATTTCGAGCAGCTAGACTTTACCCCTTAATCGCTCGAAATAGCAAATAGTGCATCTATCCTAATAATAGCACAAATCTATCTATCTGGAAAGCTTCCGGAGCGACCGCTTCATAAATATATCAGCCTATGGCATCCATTTTGTTTTATGAGTTAGGCTTAACAAGTTATAAGAAAAGTTAAAAAGGATTATTTGCTATCTAAACCCAAATAATTTGTTAGAAAAAACGTAATATAGACACAAATCAACTGTATTTCTATTTTTAGGTGGCTGTAATAAACGGTTACGACAGTTTCAAAACAGCTCGCAACCGTTTAAAATTGTTCTCAGCATAAAATATCCTTTCATTGTAACGCATTTTCGTTGTGATATTTATGTTATGATGTTTCGTTATGATATTAACTTTTTTATATTATACTTTCCTCTTGATCCAAATATATAAAAATATTTTTCAACTTGTAACATCTTTAAATTAAAAATACCGTATACCTCAATGGTTTATATTCGGCGCGTGTTCGTTTATGAAATAAAATTATAAAACAACTTGTAGTGGCTTGGCTGGTAGCACACTAAATAACTATTTTTATTTTATTTATATTTGTGTTAAATAATTTTTTTTAGAGAATTATTAATTTTAATTATTAATTTTAGATTATTTATTTAGAGAATAATTAATTATTAATTATAGAATTATTAGTTTTAATTAGAGAATTATCTCTTTTCCGCCACCTTTCGAGTTATCATAGTGTTTCATTTAAATTAATAAGAAGTATAAATTTTATATACTCAGAACTTGAAAATGTAAACGAGAGAATCATTCATTCACCGTGATTCATTCATCGTCGTTAATTTAAGAAAAATTGAATCGGAGAATCTTTTTCACAGTAAAACAGTTTTTCATTATATTATTTTTTTTAATATCTTTATTTATATTTTAACCATATAATATATATATTTTAACCAGATATTACAATAATGTCAAATTTAATATTTTCGGAAAGTTGCAACCTCGACGCATGCGTAGTGATATTAAAAACCCGTACTTCGCTACGGAGTACATTCAAATTAAATACAATGGTCAATGTATGCAATTAATGCAAAAAATAAATTATAAAAAAATCGTAACGGATATTTTTATACACAAAATAATGTAGAAGAATTTGATAATGTCCAATCTTCTGCCGCATTAGAAAGAAAGAAAAAATATTTATTTTGCCAATTTATATCGTTGTTATGTATGTGACGATAAATTAATTTAAAGTATCAAAAAGAAAGGAAACCACGTGATCAGCATTTAATAAATTAAATTCTAAACATTCACCAAAAATCAGAAAATAGAGGTAAAGATTAGAAAAAAATTCTTTCTCGTGATATAAATTTTATCACCCTCCAATTATCATTTTAAATGCAAACTTTAAATAATGTTTCAAAAACAGTTTAAAAATTTAATTAAAAAAATTCCAAGAAGAATTTTACAAAAATCTCTCTTAGTGCACCCCTACACTATAAGAAGAATCACCTTGCAAAATTTCAGCCCTTTAGGTCCAGCGGTTTGGTCTGTGCGTTATATATCAGTCAGTTACGGAACTGTTTTATATATAGATATTATACTTTCCTCTTGATCAAAATACTATATAAATATATTTTTAAACTTGTAACATCTTTAAATAAAAAATACCGTATACCTCAATGGTTTATATTCGGCGCGTGTTCGTTTATGAATTAAAATTATAAACAACTTGTAGTGGCTTCGCTGGTAGCACACTAAATAACTATTTTTTGTTGTGTTAAATAATTTTATTTTATAACTCGCATCAATTTTGATTATCGTTTGCTTGCAGAATGGCAACGATTTTTAATATAAAAAAAAGCTGATCTTTTGCTGTTCTATAAATTATGTTGGTATTGATAGTAGATGTTAATAAGGTGTAAAAGGATGTTAAAAGGCACAATGTATTACATTTAAAATGAATGCCGACGAAAGTACCATTGCTAGAAAGCTTCGAAAGCAAACTGTTAACAGACAGAATTTAATATTTCATAATTAATACATGTAATAGAATTAAGTAAAGTGATGCTATTATGTGGAGTTCAGATTTTATTTAAATTTAAAAAAATTGCATCTTAATTGGATCATAGTGCTAAAAGAAATTAGAGAAGCTCTTAAGTATACAAATAATATCGACTTTGCCGATGTAAATTGATAAAAATTGAAATTAACACGTCATTTTTGACGGGCTAACCACTAGTAAATATGTACGTACGTACGTACATGCGTACATACTTACCTACGGACATGCGTACGGACATGCGTACGTACGTACATACATACATATATACGTACATAAATACATACGTACATGCGTACGTACGTACGTACTTACATATATACGTACATACATACATACGTACGTACGTGGTATACTTACATACGTGGTATACATACTATACTTACATACTTACGTACGTGGTATACTTACATACATACAAACATACTTAAGCCACTACAAGTTGTTGTATAATTTAAATTCATAATAAGCAAGCAAGCATGCATGCATACATACATACCTACATACATACATATATACGTCCGTACATACGTTCGTACGTGGTATACCTACATACGTGATATACATACATACCTACGTGGTATACCTACATACGTGATATACATACATACCTACGTGATATACATACATACATACATACATACATACATACATACATACGTGATATACATACATACATACGTGATATACATACATAAATACGTGATATACATACATACGTGATATACATACATACATACATACATACATACGTGATATACATACATACATACATACATACATACGTGATATACATACATACATACGTGATATACATACATACATACATACATACATACATACGTGATATACATACATACGTGATATACATACATACATACATACATACATACGTGATATACATACATACATACATACATACATACATACGTGATATACATACATACGTGATATACATACATACATACATACATACATACATACGTGATATACATACATACATACATACACTGCTGGCCACCCAAATTGCAACACCAAGAAAGACAAGAGATATCACAACAAAATATATTTTGTAGATAACATGTTGACCAAGTATCAAATGATTAAATTTATAGACTTCTGTGAAGTGTGGTTCCTGCCAAAATCAGTAGCCAGAGTAGCCGCCATTGTTGGAGATCACCGCTGCCCCACGCCTCGGCATTGATTCAAAGAGACTTTGGATGAGTTCTTGGGGTACAGCAGACCAAGCAGCTTCCACACGTTGCCAAAGTTGATCTGCTGTGGCAGCTGGGGATGGAATCTGGGTCAATCGTAGAGCAACCGTGGACCACATGTTTTCTATCGGCGAAAGATCCGGAGAGCGAGGCGGCCAGGGGAGCAATTCAATCTGGCGATTGACGAAGAACCGTTGGACAATGCGTGCCACGTGTGGTCGCGCATTATCCTGTTGAAATATGGCTGTGGGCAAGCCCTGAAGGTAAGGAAGGACAACTGGCTCTAACACCTCGGAGATGTAGCGCTGGCTGTTTAAAGTACCGGCAATGCGTACTAGAGGTGTGCGAGAGTGATATCCAATACCGCCCCATACCATAATACCCAGTGCAGGACCAGTGTGGCGGTGCATAACGCAGCTGTTCAGCATCCTCTCTTCACGGTGTCTCCAGACTCGAAATCGACCATCGTGGTGTTGCAGACAGAAGCGTGACTCGTCAGTAAAGACAATTTCATTCCATTCTGCCGTCCACATCCTTCTGTCATCGCACCATTGGCGGCGGAGACGTCTGTGGTTCTGCGTCAAGGGTAGACAAAGCAATGGACGTCTTGCGGACAGACCACTCTGCTGTAAACGGCGTCGAATGGTACGCGCAGACACTGGATGATGCGTTACAGACTGCATGTGCTGTGGTATGGTTCGTTATGTGACTGAGCGATCCGTCACTGCCATGCGCACAATTTGCCTGTCATCACGTGAAGTGGTGCGCTGAGGTGGATGCGATCGAACACGCCGGTCCGTCGTACCGTCCTGCATCCAACGATCACATATCCGCATTACAATTGTTTGGTTTCGTCCAACACGACTACCGATTTCCCTGAAAATTAATCCACAATCTCGGTAAGCCACTATCCTTCCTGTGTCGAACTCGGATACTTGATCAAAAGATGATCCCTGTTTTCGACGAGGCATAATTGATCGTTTTTTTGAAAAACCACAAGAAAAATACAATTGCCGAACTTAAAATCGTCGAAATCTCCCAGCCTTAAATAACGCTTTGAAGTGGCGCCACAGGCGCGCGTGTTATTTGCATGTTTCCTTCAGGGTGTTGCATTTACAGTGGCCAGTCAGTACTTACTTACTTACTTACTTACTTACTTACTTACTTACTTACTTACTTACTTACTTACTTACTTACTTACTTACTTACTTACTTACTTACTTATCGGATTGTGACGTCATGTTCAGCTTTGGAGACAAGAACTGTCGCTTCCCATGCTAATGGTCATCGAAAAAAGAGATTGTTGTTTCACCTAGATACTTTTGATTAGTGTGAATACGATTATGAATGTACCATTTTTGCACTCCATTGTACTTTATTGGTGTGTGACGTTACTTTCAAATCTTTAGAGACAAGGTGTCATCCACTTCCATAGAAATATTACGATTAATTTTTTACATATATACAATTAATTGATTAGCAAGAATACGGTTTTGACTATAAAATGTAAGCCGTCAGTGTGTGACGTCACTTTCCAACCTTTAGACAAGAATTGTCACTCCCCATGATAACGCTCGTAGGGAACATTTATGATAATTTTTTTTTACACGCATACATGCATTATTTTACCGTGAAGACGATTATTCTGAACGAAATACGCAATCGATGTGTGACCTCAATATCAGCTTTGGAGACAAAATTATCCCTCCCAGCCCATAGAGATAATTTAGATGATATTTTTTAGAGAAAATTTAGACGATATTTTCTCCCTTATAAAGCCAGTATTTATTAAATCGTGATATCGAAAGAAATGTGTTTAGAAAAACGTAAGCTGGGTATTTGGGTTTTAAAAAAAATTTAAAACCCTTCTTTCCAGGAGCAACATTTAAAGAAAATTGAAAGGTTTCGTCGGATATCGGATGTTTTACGTTTTTTGCGCAAACATTTTGGACAAGATATTGTTTACGGTCGCCAAGGGCGGATGAGTTGGCACTATTCAGGCTCATCTCAGTTTTGGGAGATCAGTATCTTGCCAGGGCAATTCTAAATTGAGACGACAAATTGGATGGGATATTTATGTTTCTGTATGAGAATTTTTCCTTTGCGATTATCGAAAGAATTTCAATTCCCAAGATTCTCAGTAGACCCAAAATGGAAAATTAATTCACTGGATACGCAACAAGTAAAACAATACATGATTGTTTAACCCCCTAGGTCTTTCCCGTACACTCTGAGTCCGGTTTCTGCGGAATGTTTTAGAATTGTCTCGTCTTCTTTCTTTATGCTTTCACCGCCCACCTATTTTCGTTCACCGCCCCCAATTGTCACCCGGGGCTACTACTGCCCCCTTGGATCGTTCCACCACCCCTCGGGGGACGGTATCGCCCACTTTAGGAACCCCTGATCTTGATAGATATACATGTAAATATTAAGTAACTGACACATTTTACTACATATTTTTCAAGTTTTAGTTGTATATTAATATAGTGTGTCGCAAAGGGATATGGTAATGTTATTGAATTTTAAACATCGGTTGCAGGGTTGAGGTATATTTAGTGGCTGCGTAGTGATTCGGCGGCACGTGCATTAAGGGGCAGTATAAATATCATTTAAGATGCTCATAGATCGGATATGGGTAAAGAGGTTGTTTTTATTAAAATGAGAATTTGGAATACGCGTTAAATACAATTTAGGAGAACGTGTTTATTCGCTACATACACTCAAGAGCCAAAACGTTATGACCACCTGTCAATAACGACTTGGCACACCTTTGGCTCGAAACACAGCTTCAACCCGTCTTGGCATGGATGCCACAAGTCCTTGGTAGATGGTCGGAGACAGATTGTACCAGATGTTTAAGCAACGGACACGCAAATCCGAGATATTGAGAATTGGTGGTCTTTGAACTCTGAGCTGCCGTCCCATGACATCCCAAATGTGTTCTATCTGTATAATTAGAAATAAGTTTTAGAATTTACATTTGCCTTTATTTTTTATTTTTCCCTTAAAAACGCAGTTTTTTCCACATCACCCAAGATATAAAGTGGAAGATGCGCTATCCCCTTTATTTAATCAAAGTAAGTCGGGATGCCGCATGAAGCCTATTTTCCTTACTTTTGTGATTCGGTTTTTTATAGTCGACAGGCCAAAAACCGTATAAAAGCAAATTGTAAATCGGTTTAAGCTATGAGAAAATCTGCAAATAAGAAAGGACACAAAGCAAAGCCGGGAAAGTTGTGTTAAAACATACTAATTTGAATTGCATTCTTATAAAACTTCCATCTCAGTTAGTTTGGTCGTTAAATTTTAACTTTTACAGTATTTTAATATTTCTTTAGTCAATTTTTTTTTGTTTAATTTAAAGTATCGCAAAAAGAAAAGAAACCACGTGATCAGCATTTCATAAATTAAATTCTAAAAATTAATCGTTGAAAATTTGCCAAAAATATGAAAATGGACGTAAAGATTCGAAAAAGATTTCGTTTTAAAGGAATTTCTATGATCTAATTTTTAAACCCTTAAAGCTTAAATTTTATAACCCTCGGATTATCATTTTAAATGCAAACTTAAAAAAATTACTT
>OU015493.1:3088323-3100823 GCA_907164885.2 Dolomedes plantarius
TACCATTATAAAAAAAATTACCACGTAGCACAATTTTCACACTCAGTAAATGTAAGTCTGAATTCTGAAAAGGACGAATACAAAAGGAGGAACGATTCCTTAGCAAGCAGACAAATGGCAGTCAACAACCAATGAACTAATCAGAGCGCATGAAATGTGCCTGACGCTACAGAACCTTCCATGGGGTTTTATTTTAAAAAATAGTATATACGTGAGAGCAGCCATTTAAGTTTTTGTTTTGTTCTGGTTTAATATAAGTTGACGTTAATATTATTAGTAAGATACCTCTCAAAAGTACCGTTTGGAAATATTTTTGCAAAACCTCTGACAAATTGGCAAAATACAATATTTGCCCAAGCCCCTCAAAACGTCTGGCAATACCACGAATTTATCTGGACATTTGAAGGCAAAACATGGCGATATTTACAACGAGAATTTTGAGTCATCAATGTAGCCCAAGGCAAAAGCGACCAAGTTTTTGTCATTTGTGTCAGCCCAATCAGAGAGTAAAATTAAATCACGCCCCACGACTAACCGAGGTAACATAAATGTTAGAGATTGCTAAACCAGTTTTAAAAAATGGATGTTCTAAAACATCGATGTTTAAACGATGATTTAATATTGAATATCGATGTTTCAAAACATCGATGTTTTTTTATCGATGTCGCATCCCTAGACACGATATGCGCGGCGAACGTTTTAAACATTATCGTCTGGAAAGATATACAAATATTGTTGTTGATATGTCCAATAAAGAGTTTTTTCTTGCACCGGCAGTGACGTCATACTTTGTTTTTCGTATTTTTCTAGTAAACTATGGATCGTACAGGAACGCTTCTTTGGGCAGTTTTTATGTACTCCCAACGAGAAATCTAGCTGTGCAGAGTTTATGCGGTCTTTTTGGGACACCCTGTATATATACACTGAAGTGCCACTGAATTAGGGATAGCAAAGCCTATGCAAATTGTGTAGCTCTGCGCATCATGTACACCATTGTGCGCATCATGCGCACAAACCGACTGTGCAAAGCTCGCTTCACCGTATGGGTTTCGGGAGCCGTCGACCTACGAGAGTACCATTGCTCTATACTCGCCATCGGGCTGCACGTCTTGCCTGGGCAAGAGAGCACAGAGACTGGAGTGTAGAGGATTGGAAACTAGTAGCATGGAGTGATGAGTCTCGATTCCGACTACTTAACGCCGACGGGAGGCTGAGAATATGGCGTCAGGCTCATGAAGCCATGGATCCTGAATGCCTGGCTGGAACTGTACAAGGGCATGGTGGCTCAATCATGGTCTGGGGTGTTTTTTGTGGCACAGTTTGGGATCTTTGGTGCGTGTACCAACCTCCCTCAATGCAATTCGGTACGTAGAGTTGCTGGACACCTACATCCGTTTATGCTGTTCTGTTATCCGCACGGTAATGGAGTTATCCAGGAAGACAACTGTACCTCTCACAAGTCCCGGTTGGCTACTGGCAGGTTGGATGAGCATTCCTCTGACTTTTCTGTCATGAATTGGCCACCTAGAAGTCCAGACTTAAATCCTATTGAACATCTTTGGGATGTTTTGGAACAAGGCGTGAAAGGCCATCACACAGCACCAAAGCACCTTACTGAATTATGGACAGCTTTTGCCAATATTTGGCAAGCCATTCCCGTGGAACGTTTCCAGAAATTTGTTGAATCTATGCCTCGTCGTGTGGCAGCCGTTATCAAGGCCAGAAGAGGCCCAACTCGTTACTAGGTAGGTATTCCTAATTTATTGGTTTTTTAGTGTGTAGATGTATATATATATATTTATATATATATATATATATATATATATATTTATATATATATATATATATATATATATATATATATATATATATATATATATATATATATATATATATATATATATATATATCAATCAGAATTTAAGTGGGAAAAGAATGATTACCTTAAATTTAAAGGGGACATGGGAATTAAATTATATTCGTGGCATAATTCGCCTCTAATTGTTCGTATTTCAAGACGCGAATTGGGAAAGGGAAATTCCCCTTTTCATTATACAATCTTGGCTGGTCTGTGGATTTTGCGTTTGAAGAGGAAATCTTATATAATTCTCCTTGAAAGATGTCTGGTTTGGGCTCTGCGCATGTGCAGGGAGAGTTGACGCGCGGAGATGCCGGCGAATTGTGATGTGGTCCCCGTTTGTGATGTGGAACGCGCGGAGATGCTCACTTTCTCGAAATCCCCATGCTTTTTAAAATTAGGTATAGGAATAAAATTTAAATTCAGTTTTTCCATTTTTTCGTCATCTCTCATCTCCGCGACAGCGCCTTGTAAAGTAAATATCATCGGAATGAAATTTTTTTTTCGACTTGAAAGACCTTCATGGTTCTGCATTTGCTGTTTTCGTGTTCCAGAGCCATTGATGCTATCGCCGTCTTCACATTATGAGTGCTTTTTCGTTGGATAATCTCCGTCGTCTTCAAAAAGGAGTTTCGCCACTTGTGAGGTGGTTCATTCTGGTTCCTACAGTGTGTGATGTGAAGAGTATTCGGGATTGTTTTCTGCTCCTGGTTCAACAACAGGATTTTCCATTACAGTGCCATGGGATGCCGATCTTCATATATATGTATGGGAATTTCTCAGAGTTTTTCAGCGGTACAAAACGTAATTTATGAGGTATTTAGTCAGATACATGACCGACGAGAAAAATGTTTTGTTTTCCGGTGCCACCAGCGTGAATTATTGTGTCTTCAAGATGGTGGTGATTTATTTGTGTTTTCGACGGGCAATATTCAGCATTAAACCATTGTGGAATTTTTGTGACGTGCGTGTTTTAAAACATTGAAGAATATGGGCCATCGAAAGTGGAAACTACTGTTTATCAAACATTATCCGGATCACCAAAAGAAGTTTAAGAAAAATGCTGATAATTTTATTTTCTAATTAATTTGCATGTTGATTTTAAAATAATGATGATTAAAGTAAATTGAAGTTTATAAAGGTAAGCCAAAAATTTATGATTTAACTATTGTAACTGAGATGGGTCTATGATTTTTGAAGTTCTTAATAACTAGCTAGTTTTGATGTATAAAGTAGAATGTTATTTGGAGGTGGCGTCAGAGTCTAAACTAAATTCAGTTAAATTTCGGGAGCAATAAACCCATATTTTTATACTGATGATACCCACCCAGGTTTCACTGAAGAGCAGGAAACACTTTGGTACAACTATGGGATTTGGGCACTTAACTTTTTCTGACGACACTTCCCGATAAGTTTGCATTAAACATTATAATTTCAGTAGAGTTCTGGACTACTGAATTAGAATTTTGCTGTTCATGTGTAGGATTTTGATTGGAATATTGTGAGTTTTGATAGACTTATTTCATGTTTTAGAGTAATTAATACTTGACACTAGAAAAAGTTAATATTGTATTCTACGAAACTAAAATATGTAAACCAGCTTTTTGTTGTCTTGAGGGGGGGGGGGGAAACAAAGTGGACTATCAGATTTTAAGCATTTGTAAAAGAAAAAGAAAAATTCTGCAGATTCTTCAGAGCTGGTGATGATCTATTTGGTTTTTTTTTTATTATTATGTGATTTTTGTGTTTTATTTTGATTTATGTTTTAATAAAAATATTTTGAGTGTTTTTATGTAGTGATAAAATTTATATTGATAAATGTGATTTTTTAAAATAAGGTATGGAAATCATAGTAGTATTGTTTTTCTTGTCATAGATTTAGAGTGAGGGATTTAGATATGTTTTAATTTTTGTAATGGTAGGATTGTATAAGTAATATTGACTAAAATGTGAGGAATATTATATATTTTAGCAATTTAGAGAAGGATTTATAAGTTTTGAACAAGCATGAGCAATTTTACATGTTTCGTTCAATTCCCATATTGGTTAGAATTTTTAGTTGATTATTGAATGATTATGAAAAGAACATAAGAATAAATAATGAGAAAGTGATTTGTTTTGAGTATTGTAAAGAAATTTTAAGGATGATTAATTTTGATTCCACACTTTTTAAGATACAATTTACAGTTTTTCTGATATTTTAATAACTGATATTGCAACGATTAATGTTTCTTTTATGTGAAGTTATGTCTCAAATGGAGACTTATGTATCCTGTAACAACACCTCATTTTGGTGCAGCTAATCGCATATAGAGATTAATTTTAGGTTAGGGTTAAAATTTTAGCAAGTAACATTTTAGGAATAATGCTGTTGGGTTTCTCTGGGTTGTTGTGTGGGGAAGGTACCGCCCTGCACGACATTTCTCAGTTGTTGATTGAAATTAATTTTAATTGTTTTTCTCTTCTGGAGACGTGCTGCAGAGAATTAGCTACTCTTTGTGTGCACGCCTTCAAGGGGAAGGGGGGGGGAATTGTGATTATTAAAGCATAAGCTACAATTAATTATATTAATAAGCGTTAAACAGTAATTTTTCTATTAAAGTCCTAGTGTGATCTCTAAGTCAGGAAGTGACTGTGTTTCACAGCGAAAAGTTCAGGATCATTCGCTCGCACACGCGCGTATCTTACATAACCATCGTATGTTCGAGCAAAAGGGGGCTCTGAAAGAGGGCCTAAGCCTATGTGATTTATATAACAAAAGAGAAAGAAATTACGCAGTTCAGGGAAATCTTTGATAGAGTCAGGGCGCGCGTCTGTCGCGTGGGCTGTGAGATGATGGAAAATGGCGATTTAGCTGGATTAATTGGGTATTTGATTAATGTCAATTAATAAAGAGGTGTTTAAATGTTAATTCAGTATTAGTTCTTCCACCGGCCTAGTGTTTGATGAATGCATTAAGAGTAAGTAGAGTGTTTTAGATTAGTGTGCGGCGATAGAGCCGTGACATATATATATGTATATATATAATAAAAATACAAAAAGTTAGCCAATTAAATAACACAAACTGTACTTAAACAGTAGTAAACAACAAAACATAACAAAACTAAATGAAAACTAAACCAAAACTGTTTCAAAAGTGAATGACTCGCCACACAGCAGGCATTGCTGAAATCGATACTTAAACAGCAGTAAACAACAATAAGATAAAACAAAACTAAATAGTTTCAAAAGTAAATGACTCACCACACAGCAGGCATTAATCCTTATAATAGTTGCCTTGTTCTGTAGTCGACTCTGTCCGTAACGCGTCCGGAGCGACCACCTCATATCCATCCATTTGGCATCCATTTTGTTTTATGAGTTAGGCTTAACAACTTAAAAGTAAAGTTCAAAAAGATTATTTGCCAACTAAACCCAAATAATTGTAATTAAAACAACGTAATATCGACACAAATCAACTTTATTTCGATCAATTTTATTTCAAAATTATCTCTTCATTAGAGAATTATCTCTTTTCCGTCACCTTTCACGTTATCATAGTGTTACTCAGAATTTGAAAATGTAAACACAAGTGAGTCATTCATTCACCGTGATTCGTTAATTTAAGAAAAATTGAATCAGAATTTTTTTCACAGTAAAACAGGTTTTCATTATTTTAACCATATATAATATATATTTTAATATATACTATATATTTTTTAATACATAATATATAATATATATTACAATACAGTATTACAATTTAATATTACAATAATGTCGAATTTAGTTGCAAACTTGACGCATGCGCAGTGATATGTTCCAAACTGTACGTCACAAAAGTTGCTGTAATAGTAAGCTAGCCGGTTCAAAAGGCCAAATCTTCAGTATACAGATTTTTTGCATTTACAACACATGGAATTCTATATATTCCACATCTAATACGTGTTTGGTAACGATTCAATAAGTTTGTATGATTTTTAATCAGAATTTCTTTAGTTTATATATATTATTTTTGCTTAATATATATTTATACATATATTTATATATTTATACATATTATATATTTAACAATATATAATATATGTACATTAAATTGAAATACACATGCAAAAAGTTTTTGCACTTGAATAATTTGCATGATATTTCAATCTGATTTTCTTTATATATTTTATTTTTGCTTAATATATTTATACATAGCCTATTTATACATATATATAGCATAAGATATAATATATGTACATTAAATTGAAATACACGTGCAAAAATTTTTTGCACGTGAATAATTTGTATAATATTTTAATCTGATTTTCTTTATATACTTTATTTTTGCTTAATATATTTATACATAGCCTATTTATACATATATATAGCATAATATATAATATATGTACATTAAATTGAAATACACATGCAAAAATTTTTTGCACGTGAATAATTTGCATGATATTTTAATCTGATTTTCTTTATATATTTTATTTTTGCTTAATATATTTATACATAGCCTATTTATACATATATATAGCATAAGATATAATATATGTACATTAAATTGAAATACACATGCAAAAATTATTTGCACGTGAATAATTTGCATGATATTTTAATCTGATTTTATTTATATATTTGATTTTTGTTTAATATATTTATACATAGCCTATTTATACATATATATAGCATAATACATGATTATATAAAATATTTATATTACATTGAAATAGATTGAATTAGCAGTATTGTTTCTAAATATCGGGCTGCATTAGTTAGACTGTACAAGTCGGATTTTAAAATCAGCTGCAAGCATGCTTTTTTTTTCCAAGAACGTTTTTTTTAATTATAAACTTCAATATTTTAAAAAAAAACCTCACTGTAATAATTTTTAATAAAGCATTCTATTGCGATGATAGTGTATCTTTTAAGGTGACTGCCTACGTTGAAAATGTCATTTTTTGACTATTTTGGTCAATTTTATTTTTTCCAGGAATCGTGCAATTCAATCTTTTCTCTTTTCAAAACCGTTTTGATTTTCATTCTACATCAATTAGAAGCAGAGTTATAGCTATTTTAAAAAATGTCTGCTACAAAATTGAAGTGGCAAACAACTTGAACTGAGTTTTTCTCAGAATTATGTTTTTAGCACAAATCTTTACCGTTATCATGATATTTCACACAATAATACATATAATTTGATAAAATTTTCGGGAAATGTTTTAGATGCTATTGTTAATGAAATGACGCTCAATAATTGATGCATAATAATAAATAGTTAAATAGTTTTTGTTTGGGCAGCAGCATACGCCGAAATTTTCAAAAGTGGGGGGGGGGGGGGTTACTATGAAAAAGTAGTTTTGAGCAATCAGTGCAGAGCTTGAACCTATTTAAGTAATATATGTAATCAGAAAAAATGGGGGGGGTTAACCCCCATCAACCCCTCCCCTGCATACGCCACTGTGTTTGGGGCTGTTTTTATAAGGAGAGGAATGATGAATCGAGGGAAATTTTCATATTGCAACATTTTTGCATTTTAAAATTTCTCTTAGATTGTGGGTCATTTAAGATAACTGTCATATGTGTCGCATTTTAGCTAATTTTCATTGAAAATTACTTCAAATTGACCAATTTATAAAAAAGTATGGTATTTACTGGCAAGTTTTTGTTTATTTTTTAATTTTCAAGTGCTATTTTACCATAAAAAACAAAAAAATCTTTAAAAAATGATTTTTAAAAAAAATTGGCTCCAAATGTAGGCAGTCACCTTAAAACAATATTTCAGGTGATTATAAGGGGACATTTTATTATTTTGTTTTGTGCCACTTTCTCGAATTATATTACTTTATTTTTCAGATCTAACAAAAAAGTATTAAAAAATTCACCTTCAAATTAGAAAACAATTTAAAATTAACAAATCAGACAGCAAACATTCAAGTAAATTTCAATGTTCTAAATTGCAACACATCAGGTTGCAAAACAGTAATATTCTGTAAAAATTTCTTATATTTTAACAAGGTTATGAATCTTTTTTTTATTGGAACTGTTCAATTACTTACCATCAAGTTTTGACAGGTACTATCTACGGTATGTACTGTATAGTAGTGTGCTTTTCAGAGCGAATACCTAACATAACGGCAAAGTTTCTTAAATTTTTAAAAGTCTGTAATTTTCCGATACCTTTCACGTTTTCATAGCGTTTCAATTAAATTAATAACAAGTATTCATTTTATATATTCGGGACATAAAAATGTAAACATGAAGTTAGTCATTCATTCATCTTTTTTTATTTTTATATATATATATATATATATTTATATTTTAACCATACTAGCCGCTGCGTGACCAGCATGGTCACTTTTAGTTTTAAATTTCCTTTTGCAAAACAACGCAACTGAAAGTGACATATGTAAGGAATGTTACAATTACCTGTCATCATAAATATATGTTGTTATGGGGTATTCTCTATTAAGCTGATTCTAAAACATCGTGATCAAAAAATGTGAATTTCCATTACCTTAGAACAGAGTTAAAGATAAGACTGAGAAAGCCCACATCAATGATTTTAAAAATTACATCCCTCTTTGTATGTACTATTTTTCAAAATTAAGATATCTATATTTTATCATTACAACAAATAAGAAATTGCAGGGGGAAAATTTGAAATATAGTGTTGATTACATCACTTTCTGTATGAATTACTGTTAACAATTCAGATATCTACACTTAATCATATTAAATAATAAATTGCTGGGAAAATTTCTTCATTTATAAAATGGAGCAAAAATTCAGCAATTTTTCAAAATTAAGATATCTACACTTTACCATTACAAGAAATAAGAAATTGTTGGGGGGAAATTTTAAATACAGTGTTGATTGCATCACTCTCTGTATGTATTACTGTTCACAATTCAGATATCTACACTTAATCATATTAAATAATAAATTGTTGGGAAAATTTCCTCACTTATAAAATGGAGCAAAAATTCAGCAAGTACTAAAATATAGTGTGGATTTCAACTATGATATTCATAAAACTTCTTGATATACAGATTTGAGTATTTCAAAAGTAGGAGATACTAAAGCGACAGAATCAAAAGAATGGATTCTAGATAAACCTACATACAACTGTCCATGTTTAAACACTGGATTTGATAGGTCTAAACATGTATTGTCAAAAGATCAGCGGTTGTAAATTATGCCGCCACTACACACACGCGGTTTTAAATTGCGGACAGCCGCTGTTTACATCCGGTAGTTGCAGCCGTTGCCATTCGAAGTGTAGAAATATCGTAGATTTTTGTGCCGCATACCTACGCGTTTTATATATAGGGATTATTTTAACCAGATATTACAATAATATCAAATTTTGTATTTTCGGAAAGTTGCAAACTCGGCGCATGGATATGTTCAAAAGTGTCTGTACGGTAGCGTGCTTTTCAAAGCGAATACCTAATATAACCGCAAAATATTCTTACATTTTTTTGAAGTGTTTTATTGAATATTTCTAAATTACCAGCACACGTGGCTTTCATATGAATTTCTAATATTTTAATAAGGTTATGAACCCTTTTTTTTATTGGAATGTTTACTTAATAACCGTCAAGTTTTGACGGGTACCATCTAGTTTATAATAATTACATAATAATTAGCAAAGTGAAACACAATTTAATTAACATTAAAATTAAACGTTAAAAATATAGTTGTTTAAAGGGAATATAAAAAACCATGGAGTAGAATGAATTCGAAATTCAAGTGAATGACTCAATTGAATAAATGATTATTTTCATAATTAACAAAGTGAAACACAATTTAATTAACATTAAAATTAAACATTAAAAATGTAGTTATTTAAAGGGAATATGAAATACCATGGAGTAGAATGAATTCGAAATTCGAGTGAATGACTCATTTGAATAAATGATTCTTTTCAATGGATATTTCAATTTCAAGATATTTCAAAAACAAAACGGTTTTGACCTAGGTTGTTCGCTTGAAATTTTCATATTTCTTAAAGGGCTTTCAAAATATGTAACTTTTGTGGTATTATTTTTCAAGAAAAATTTCAGAAAATGGCGTTGCAATGTTAAGATGTTCCCGACTTGGTCCGTCCCGTAATGGTTACCTACATTTTTCTACTCTAGGATTTTATATAAGTAAAGATATATATATATATATATATATATATATATATATATATATATATATATATATATATATATATATATATATATATATATAATATATATATATGTATATATATATATATATATATATATATATATATATATATATATATATATATATATATGTATATGTATGTATATGTATGTATATATATATATATATATATATATATATATATATATGTAAATATGTATATATGTATATATGTATATGTGTATATGTGTATATGTGTGCATATTTGAGTATTAGTACATATTGGGTGTGTTTGTTGGGATGCATGTGTACATATATGTGGGAAATGTGTGTTTGAGTATAAATGTGTATATGTTTATATGTATTTGTTAGTGTGTATACATTGTATAAAGGCGTTTGCAGTCCCTCTACAGGAGGTCTGTTATTAATGATGGGACATATTTATTTTATACATGTATCTAAGCAGGGGAATAATTCTTCAATGATACGTGGTATGTTAAAATAGTGTTCGTTGTGAGACCATATTCTGAAAAAGAGAACCCTGAAAATAGCGTTAATTGAAACCAGGGGATTTAAACACATCGATGCTGACACATTTCTGTAGAGGAATTTGCATGTCCTTAGTGGAGGGGTTTTGAGAAAAGAATTTCTGTTTAATAAATTTGAGACATACATAGAAATTTGAATTCTAACAGATCATCAGGTCTATCTATTCGGCGAGCGTGCTTCTATTCTTCAAGGGAAATCTCCAGACACATTAACATATTTGTTTGTGCCAAAACAGACAAATAAGGTTGTCGTCACCTAATACCTCATTTAAATTTCCTACAATAAAACTATTTCGCCGCAGGAAAAAAAGGAATCACGGTCAAAATCCAGACAGTATACACAGCAAGTCTGTACAATATGCATTCCGTCTGTGGCAGTGTTTTGGTAGACGCATAATATTATAAATCTAAAAAAATACGGTATATTATTTTTAGATTTTGAATCATAGGAATCGATGTATACGCATTGAATATTAATATTTATGTAATTAAAAATATATCAGCAATCTTTTTCTTTGCTAGATAAAACATTTTTCGCTTTCCCATCTAAGTTTCTTATGGCCCGAAGCAGCTTTCCGGAAAGTAATACGGCGCATGATATATCGAGTTGTGCAGGTCTCATATACAGGAATACAAACAAATTAAAATTTACTTTTAGGTGTGTCAGAACTGATTTTTTCCCTCCAACACCATCTCGTTCAGACACCTTATCTTCATGAAACAGGCTTTCATTTGGACGTAAATCCAAAACTACATGTTTCATATTAATATCCAAACAAAGATCTTCCTTTTATAAAACTTCATTCCATTACACGTGTTCCCTCGGGGGTGGGGTTTTTCTTTGAACTGGAAGGGAGGGGAGGGGGGGGGTAGTAAATATCCTCTGCAACCGTAACAAAGCGGGAAGTACAGTTTCGCCAGAGCCGCCTCTATTTGTTCAAGAAATTATTTTTTCAACACCCGGGGTCAGAATATCGAAAGGAAGCAAAATATTTCCAGCTATACATAACTGCTATAAATAATTCCTTATGTTGAGAGAACTGTCATTTGTTTAAAGGGAACGTACGTTACCAAGTTAATCGGTATTCATCATTTTTAAAAAGATTGCTTGAATGTGATTACAAAATTCATTTCAGCAATTTTTATTACTAAATTAGTGTACATATCATTATCTGTAATTAAGCATTTCTCGGAGGGAAAATTATATTTTTGTCATCATTAAGCATGTACAAAGTTATTAGGCATGTACAACTACGTAAGAAATTTTAAATTTTGATTTTAAAACTTTTAAGTTGAAACTTTAAAGCATGTTTACTTTTCGACCAAATTCTGGAACCAATGGCCGAAACTCCATATTTTCCTCTGTGCTTAGGAAAAGTTTTGAAATTCTTTTTCCTCGGGATTTAAAAAATAATCACGGGTAATATGTTGAATCAACTCGAAAAGAGAAAAGCAAATTACACTAAGCACATTTTTTTCATCAGGGTTAATATTTTACTTCTTGTATTATAAATTATGATGACAGTTTAATTAACACAGAAGAATCTTAAGGAGATTACATGTTTAGAAGCGTACGCATAGAATACACGGCATGAAAAAATAAATCAATGTCATCATAGTAGGAACGATCGATTTGTATTATTTAATTGTAGAAGCAGCTTGCTGTGTTTTAAGCTAAGAAAATAGAAACGTCAACGTATTCGACAAGTTGACACGCCACCGATTTTAAATCTCCAACCTAAAAAATGTTGACCCAGAAAGTCAACATTTATTAGACAAATTTTAGCATTCAAACATCCGGACACGAATTTTTGATTTTGCCATTTTTCTCCCAATTTGAAATGAGAAATTTCAAGATATTTTTCTCCTTGAACAATCCGGGTAATAGCTGAATGGATTTGTAGCCTTTTGGAATCGGCTTTAAGCAGTAGTTCCCGGTCGATTAGCATTCGTGTAGCAAAAATTGA
>OU015493.1:3103323-3184116 GCA_907164885.2 Dolomedes plantarius
AAATCGCCTCTGCATCATTATATATTTCTTTTTGCATATCACTCTTTTATCTGACATGATAAAGAATCTGTCAACATATCAAACATTATGTATCAATACTCTTATCAAAATGTAATTATTTTTTGAAAAGAGAATGTATTTTTTATAATAAGCCTAATATATAACTTTTAAACTGCAACAACGAAATACTTGTATATATATATATATATATATATATATATATATACTCCAAAAATGTTCTTGGATGTTATAAAATGTTACAATAGAAATCAGTTCATAATCACTGGACCTTATGATTACGATCTGTTTACACGAAAATCTATAGGTGCCTATTTCTAGATCAAACTCGGGATTTCACTGAGAATTACTACATTGTGAACAATGCCATAAATCAATTTACATGTCTCTTCGATATCTATATCAGCTCAGAATCTTTATAAGCAACACGTTTTCTGTTAAACTGAAAATTTTTAAGAATATGATAATAGATTCCTCATGCAGAATATAAAACACTGCACAAAGGAAATTTTCTTATTTCATATATTTATGCTTAGTTTATTGTGTTTATAATCAAGTTTAATTGATTTATTTATCTTTCTCTTAGACTTCAAATTCAGGTTTGGTTTATGGTGAAATTTATGCATTTGAATTGAGTAATAAAAATCACTAGGACCAAGGTACAACAGGGTGTTTTACCTTCATCTTAAAGGCATTTTAATCTTTAATTGCCATAAATGTGAAAATAATTTTCATGAAAAATTAATAAATTTAGAGGTTAGCACTTAAATTCTGAAGTAGAAAAGCAGCTCTGATTTTTTAATGTACTAGATGGATGAAAAAAAATATCATAAAAGGTCCCATTACACATATATATTAGGATGGATTGAAAAAATAAAATTATGAATTGAAAGCGCCAAATGTGGAAAAGTATCCTATTACAAATCTATACTTATATATAAAGAGAGAGAGCGATTTTGTACGTGGAGGGTAATCTCCGGAACCACTGCACCTATTTGAAAAATTCTTTCACTGTTTGAAAGGTACATTATTCCAGATGGACATAGGCTATATATTATGTATATCTTATCAGTAGAAATAAAGTTAGGGGGAATACTCTAGATTTGTGTGCACGGCCGCCATCTTGGATTTTTCCGCCAGGGTTTGGCGCATTTCGCATGGCGATAATTATTGCGTTCTGGAAAAACAACCCAATGTCAAATTCTCTAATTTTAAGATCAAACAGTTATTTCTGATGTGATATTTTAATTACAGTATAATAATTTTAGGTCACATCTTGGCCTTGACCTGGAAATCTGAGTCAAATTGACTATACTCAAAAGAGTAAATTATTTTTAAAACTAAGAGTCTTTTTGTAGAAAATTTTTGAATCCATTATCAGTTTTTCGTTAACTTATTAAATTTAAGTTGCTTTTAATGTTGTTTATCGATTGTCAATTAGTATACTATAATGATACACCATTTCATTTATTTGAAGTAAAAATTATCTGCCATCATTTTTTCGTAAAATGTAAAATACGGTATACATTTTAAATACAATATATTTTAAAATATTTTATAATTCCAAGTTGTAGTGGATTACAAATAAATTTAAATAACTGAAGTTCAACTTCTCTCTCCCTAGGAACCTAAGTTAAAAAGTTAGTTAAGGTTAAGTTATTGGTTTAGGAAAAGGGTTTTTTTTTTCTTATTTCCAACACAGCAGGATAAATGGTCAAATAATCCTTGTCCCGATTTTATTGTATGCACCAAATATTTGGTTAAGGTCAAATCTGAAGTAAAATTTCATTACCACAATGCCCTTAAAAAAAAAAGAAAAAAAAAAAAAAAAAAAAAAAAAAAAAGAAGAGGATCTGGTTACTCACCATAAATTTATGGGTTCATAATTATTTTACATTTTTCAAAGCTGAATTTTAGATAATTTTTAAATTGCAAGTTATTTAGGTGGTACGAAAATGCTGTATTTTTTTTTCTAACTAACAATATATTGGCATAATATTTTGGTGATTCATTGCTATTAGTCAAAGAGTTAGGGCAAACTGAATAGATGGCATTGAAATTTTATCTGTAAGTAAAATTCATTTAACCAAATTTTTCATATGGATCATAATTTGAAAAGGTAGTTTTTAATTAAAAATGACAAAAAAAAATCTCAGTCCAACGATTAAATGATTTTTCCAAAATATTTCTAAGTTTCACAATTTAAAAAGGTCGTTTTTATTAAAAAAGCTAAAAGAAAAACACAAAATTTCCAATATTTCAGAATGATTTTTTCAAAAAAGTGGTTTTTATCAAAAACCCAAAAATAAATCTAAGTTCAACGTTTAAATGATTTTTCAAAAATTTTTCTAAGTTTCATAATTTAAACAGGTGGTTTTTATTAAAAAAGCTAAAAAAATTCAAAGTCCAGCGTTTTGAAAACACCGCTTAAAACACATTGGCGAGAAATTTTCCACTCCTCAAAACACGGTAAAATCGCCAAGTTGGCGCAAAAAAATCCAAGATGGCGGCCGTAAACACAATTATTAAGTAACGTAATATTAATTTGAATATTATTTTAGGTGCTTAAAATAATTAAAAAAACATTCTTTACTTAAAATCCTTTTTTTATTTTTTTATTTTTATTTCATCTCTTACTCTAATTTTGAGATACCAATGTGTATCTATACTTCTATAATCTATACTTATATATAAAGAGAGAGAGAGAGCGATTTTGTACGTGGAGGGTAATCTCCGGAACCACTGCACCTATTTGAAAAATTCTTTCACTGTTTGAAAGGTACATTATTCCAGATGGACATAGGCTATATATTATGTATATCTGATCAGTAGAAATAAAGTTAGGGTATTAATCTTAACAATCTCCATTGTTACCGCTACTATCCTCTACCGCTTTTTGTACCAAACACTTCAACGATCTTTGGCGTGGTGCTATCGCGGTGGGCACCACGCCAAAGACCTTTGTGGCCATATTTTGTTATGACGTTAGCGGTTCGAAACAAGCCGTTCTCAGGCACGCTCTTTTCTTTTAAAAAATTAACGTTAAAATTTGACTAACGTAATATTAATTTGAATATTATTTTAAGAATATAATTTTTAAAAAAAATTGAATATTTAAAAAAAACATTCTTTACTTAAAATCCTTTTTTTATTTTTGTATTTTTATTTCATCTCTTAACCTCTTTCTATTAATTTGAATACTATTTTAGGTGCTTAAAATAATTAAAAAAAGCATTCTTTTCTTAAAATCCTTTTTTTTTATTTTTGAATAAAACTACGCTCTCAAGCACACCTCTTTCTTTTAAAAAATTAACTTTAATTAATAACTAACGTAATATTAATTTGAATACTATTTTAGGTGCTTAAAATAATTCTAAAAAACATTCTTTACTTAAAATCCTTTTTTTATTTTCGTACTAGCGGCCCGTCCCGACTTTGTCCGGGTTGAACAATTATCTATCTTAAGTAGATATTAGGCAGGTATAACTTATTTTAAAACTTCTTGGTGTACCACATTTTTCGTTTTTATAAGGTTTTAAAATAAATTGATTCTCCGTATTTCCTGACCTAGAGAGTTCAACACATAATTGTCCATGAGTAAAGCAAAATATTGTCCATGATATCGCAAAATAAATTCACTCCTATCGTTTTAAACGTATTTGTTGTTGTACATATCACTTATTCATGTCTCATTTGGCAACAAATATCAATGTCTCTTTATAATCTATATATATAAAACAGTTCCGTAACTGACTCATTCATTCACTGACTGACTGACATACAACGCACAGACCAAACCGCTGGACCTAAAGGGCTGAAATTTTGCATGGCGATTCTTCTAATAGTGTAGGGGTGCACTAAGAAAGATTTTTCAAAAATTCTTCTTACATTTTTTTAAATTAAATTTTTAAGCTGTTTTTTAAACTTTTTTTACGTTTGCATTTAAAATAATACATTGGTTATAAAATTTATATCACGAGAAAGATCATAAAAATTCCTTCAAAATGAGATCTTTTTCGAATCTTTACCTCTATTTTTTGATTTTTGGTGAATTTTCGAAGATTAATTTTTAGAATTTAATTTATTAAATTCTGTTCACGTGATTTCTTTTTCTGGTACTTTAAATAAATTTATCGTCACGTGCATAACAACTAAATAGACAAAAAAAAATTTTTTACTTGCTAATGCGGCAGACGATTGGACATTTCTGTCTATAAAAATATCCCTTACGATTTTTTATAAATATATATATATATATATATATATTTTCTACATCAATTGTATATATTGATCGGCGTATTTATTATAAATATATATATTTATTTTTTTTGGCATTAATTGGATACATTGACCGTTGTATTTAATTTGAATGTACTCCGTAGCGAAGTGCGGGTTTTCAGCTAGTCTTATTTAAAATTCGAAATCTCAGCTAAATCAAATTAAATTTATGTCTGGCAAAATAATGTTAATATTCGTGTAATTTGTCCTAAAATTAATAAAAACGTATTCATAAATTATGGTAGCTCTGATTAGCGATAGCTCTGGGATTCGAGGGGTTCGCGAATTGTATTGTGTTATTTTCGTTCAGTATCAGTGTATTTCCTTTTGTTATCATTTCGTGTTATGTATAGCAGTGCTCCGCAACCGCTGTGCCGTGGCACACTAGTGTGCCGCGAGGTGATCTTGACTGTGCCGCGGGGATTTTATCGATTATAGTAATAATAAAAAAAATTAACCATCGCATTAAATAGAAATTTTTCTAAGTAAAATATTCCTCTAACTTTTCGTTAATACGTAATTTTTCTGGGTCGAAATTATACACAAAACAAAAACATGTTGTTAGCCATACATTGTATGTATGCTCGAGCGTCCTATTTCTGGATTTCAGTTAAGAAAGAATATCCACAAATTTCTGACAAGTCCATTGCAATTTTGCTCCCTTTTTCTACGACATACTTACGCGAACAAAGTTTTTCGACACTGGTTCTAATTGAAAATGACAAACGATCCTATTTAAAGGGCTTTGACCATGAACTGTAGCTCTTTCTATTATAGAGCCAAATATAAAACGTGCAAATATAGAACGCACATTTATCAAAACAATCTCAAATATCTCATTAATAAATTAGTTGTGTTTAAATTAACTTTGATTTATTAGGCTTAAGTAAAGACCAAAAAAACAAATGTTAATATAAAAATTTAAAGAGAAAATTTTTTTACTTTTAAACTATAATTTTATATTTTTGTTCTTGTGTTGGTGTACAGGTCAAAATGATTTATATAAAACTTAAATGATTATAATTATCTTGATACATAGAGCTATTTTGTTGTGTTTTTTATCTAATAAAAACATATACGTATTTATTGTAATTTATATATTTGCAAGCTTTTTCTTGTGGTGTGCCGCTGAATTATCGAAAAAAACGTTGCTGTGCCGTGGAAGGTAAAAGGTTGATGTATGGCATACAGGAATACCTCGGACGCGATCAGACAACTTGTGCCCAGTGGTTGGCGCGTCTGAAACCTTTAAAGAAAGTACGCTACCGAAAGATGTGGACATTTTAAGATATTGTCTATATATATATATATATATATAAAACAGTTCCGTAACTGACTGACTCACTGACTGACTGATTGACATACAACGCACTGACCAAACCACTGGACCTAAAGGGCTGAAATTTTGCATGCAGATTCTTCTTGTAGTGTAGGGATGCTCTAAGAGATATTATTGAAAAATTCTTCTTAGATTTTTTAAAATTAAATTTTTAAGCTGTTTTAGTAACTTTTTTTAAGTTTGCATTTAAAATAATAATTTGAGGGTTATCAAATTTATATCACGAGAAAGATCATAAAAATTTCTTTAAAGTGAAATGTTTTTGGAATTTTTATCTCCATTTTCTGATTTTTGGTGAACTTTTAAAGAACTTTTAATTTATTAAATGCTGATCACGTGATTTCTTTTTCTGGTACTTTAAATTAATTTATCGTAATGTGCATGATAACGAAATAGACAAAAAAAAATTTTTTTTTAATGCGGCAGACGATTGGAAATTATCCAAAAAAAATATTAAAATACAGTAAAAGAAATGTTCCTCAAACTGTACTTTAAAATTAATAATTGCTTTAATATTAACTGTACTATATTCTTTAGTATTTTCTATTAGATTTAATTTGAATATTTTCTTCTACATTATTTTGTCCAGAAAAATATCCGTTACGATTTTTTTATGAATAAATATTTATTTGTTTTTGGCATTAATTGCATACATTGACCGTTGTATTTCATTTGAATGTACTCCGTAGCGAAGTGCGGGTTTTCAGCTAGTTCATACATACGACAAGTACTTTAAAGAGTAAACAAACAGAAACCTGATTTCGCTGATGTGTGTTCGTCATTAATAAAAGATCTCAAATACTGATGGGGAAAAAGTTCAGTACCGATTGTAATGGTCCAAGAAATATTACATAATATAAGAGAGTACCATAAAAATATCATAATATTAAGAAACGTTTAAAGAGAGAAAGTAAACTGAATTATCCGTAAAAAAGTGGCATCAGTTTGAGAATCAGCGGAGAAAAATCTGTTCGATATTTCAATACGTAATGTAGGGACTTTTTAAACTGTATTTGCAAAGTACCTGTAGCTGAAAGAGTTTTTTTAAGGCGACAATGGATCTTCAGGTCGACAAAAATATGTCCCGAAAACGTTTTTTTTTTTCAGAAAATGATTCTGCAACTCATCAGCTTTAAATTTAAAAAAAAATATGTTGATCCGATCATTATTAACCGAGTTATAAGTATTTTTTTCAAACGTAAACAATGGAAATGTTAGTCAAATTAAAACTTTAAATGCCCTTTTCTCAAAACAAGTTTGCATGTCGTTTTAGTAAGTTCAAAATGTTCCATGAGTCATAATTTTTCTTCAATTTTCATAAAATTTCCTAAACGGATTATTTATATATGTTAGAATGAAACTTAGTAATCAATTCCTTATACTATTTTAAAACAACTTAAAATTTTTACAATAAAAACATTTTTTTTTGATAAAGTTTTGCATAAAATGACCTATTTTTATCGATTTCTTTTCCAGTTTTTATAAATATAACTGTAAATCAAATATTGCTACTAACTTTTATTATAACTACAGAGGCTGTTCACACATTTTTTAGACGATGTATATTGTATTCACAAAACTAAATTACATAAAATTCTTGTGTTTTAAGTGTTGTATTTGACATCCCTTATTCTGAACTATCTTTCGACACAGCAATTTCCAGGATAATAATGGCTTTTGAAGTGTCAGAAGAGATATTCTATCCCATTCCTCCTGAACAGCTTTCCAGAGTCCTGTAAGGCTTTTGGGACGACGTTTGGATAATGCAGATTTTAAAAGTCCGAAAGCACAAAAATCCATAGGTGATACATCGGGAGATTTAGTAGGGATATTAGTGAAGGGTATGGCCTTGATACCAGTTTTTTGTTCCATTTCTTTTAGGAAATTTACAGTGGATTTTGATGTGTGACTGCTAGCTTTGTCCTGATGGAGTCTCACAGATTGATGGCACTGTGGGTAAAGCGATGGTATTTCATTCAGAACAATTGGCGATAAAATATGTTCCTGATAGTATTTGGAGTTAATCTTGACATTTTTTTCCACTCTCTTTATTTTTAACTTGCCATTAAAAGTAAAACCAGAAACAATCATGAATCCTTTAGAAAAACTTTCTTTCGATTCTTTGAACCATGTACTTAAATTTTTTTCTCCCCTTTTATGATAATAAATGGCTCTTTTTTTGTTGCAATCATTTAAATACACCCATGATTCATCTATTGTGACAATTGTTTTCCATTTTTCTTTGGATAAGTGTTTCTCATATAGAATTCTACAGCATGTTCTGAGTTCAGCAATATGATTTGGAAGAAGACGTTGCACATTGCGTTTTTTCGCTTTCTTAAGATTTAAATCAACGTTTATCATTTTGTTTACAGTGGACACCGAGCATTTTAAAGATTTTGCAACTGTCCTTTGACTAGGGGGATTTTCTTTTAACATTAAATAACGTACTTTTGCAATAGTCGAATATGTCCGTTTTTTCCTTGGATACTTGTTTGGAATTTTTGTCCCACTTAAAGGCTCCAATTTGACGTTTTTTTCCTTTCTTGTTGACGATATTACCTATCGACGCTTTAGATATCACAAAACCATGACTCTCACATTGTTTTTGGATAACGGAGTATGCATATTTCTCTTCGGCAAGAGCATAAATGTAGCCTTCGAACCACTGCTTTGTTAAAAACGCCATTTTGAATGAAAACAAAACTCTCAAGTTTTAACTTTTAACCAACACTGTATATGTATTCAAACACATTCAAACTTTTAACCAACACTGTATATGTATACAAAATTTCGTAGCAATTGGTTAATAAATAAAAACAAAGTTTTTCATGGTCCATTGTCGCCTTAAAGGATCAAAAGACATTTCGAAGAATGGTTATTCGAAATATTGACAACAAAATGCATGAAAAGAAAAATTGCAACGCATAGAAAGAAATCAAAACGTTCAACTGCAAAAGTGTGAAGAAAAAACAGCTAGTTGACTTTCTCCTTCTGTTATGACACATTTTGAATTCTTAAAGTTCTTCTGATAAATATGAAGATACTGAATAAAAACAATGTTGAAATGAAAATCACAATTCAAAGTAAAGATTCTCTTTCAACTTCGCAAACGTGAACTACATTTTCAAATGTAGCACAGGCTTTCGGCAGAACTGGTGTTTCTGATAGATCAGCACCAATTTTTATAAATGCAGATTTGGGAAAAGGTATGGGAATAATTAACAAAGACGATTTTTCTAAGCAGTCGATTGTAGCAAAATAAGAAGGGAAAAAATACAGCAACTTGAAAAGGAAAAATGCAGCAAAACACTCTTCATTGGAATATGAGATATAATTTGACGTCTGAAAAGACCAGACTTTAATTCTGGTTAAAAAGGGAGAAAGTTTAGCTAGAAAGACCATAAAAGAAGCGCATGTTGTCCTACTTTCAGAACCAAGATTTATATCTATACTTTCAGAACCAAGATCTTGGTCATGTTACTCCTATATCTGGCAGTCCTGAAAATATTAAAACAAGCATGTTATCGTTTTAAGAGGAAAATGTTGATCTTTATAATTTGCAAGGTATTGGTTGTGATGGAACAGTGGTTATTACAAGTTCTAAAAATGGTATCAGAAGACAACTTGATTTTTCTATGGGACGTCCTTTGCAGTGGTTTGCTTGTTTATTACATACAAATGAAATACCATTACGTTATCTATTGAAGCATTTGGACGAAAAATTTACTGGAACAAAAGGGTACTGTGTAGAAATAGGAAAAAAGTTAGAATCTTGCAAAAAGATGACAGAAATGAGCTTTGAAAAGTTAGAAATAACTGCTGCCCTTAATTAACTTAGTACAGATCAAAGACAACTCTAAGAAATGTGTACTGGAATTTCAATCGGAAATATTTCATTAAACTTGTCCTGAAAGGAGCCACTAAAAATGAGTGATTTCAGGTGGTTAACGACAGCAAATAGAATTTTCAGATTATGTTTCAACAAAATACCCATCGGGTTACTTGAAAGTTTTAACTGGGTATTATTAGAGTATAGGCATGTGTATAGTGTGATACTAAATCTCAGTCATCTTGTCGGAGTGGCGGTGGACACTTATAGCATAATAAAAAAAAATCTCGATTTCTGCCTGAAGAGATACATCGAACATTGCAAACAAATGCATATTTTAGTCATTCAGAAAATATTCTGCTTACAATGTTGGCCAACAGCCGTGAGAAAACATGTGAGGGAGTTGGGCCTTCGAAGAATTTTAAAATGCAGACAAATAGCTAAAATAGAACAAAATGTTCGTGAATTTAAGAATTCTACATGAATTTTCAAAGCAGACAACTATACAGACCTAACTGACTGACAATCTGTTGCACTTCCTGAGCCACTACTTACAGTCTCTATTTCTGATAATGAACTTAAAGCTATGGTTTCGAACGTTCCTGCTGATATTGATATTTTAAGATTTCCGTGCCATTCACAAGCAGCAGAGCTTTGCGCCACTAAAGTGTTTGCTGATGGATTCATAAGATTAAGAGTAACATCTTGAAATGTGTTGGACCCAAATTTGAAACCAGAAGTCAATGTCTCCAAGTTCTATAAGGCAACTGATCCAAATGTTTAAAGACAAAGGTTTGGAGGGTGGTGGAATTCGGTATGCAGCCACCTCCACGTGGCTGTCTCCCACAGAAAACAAGAGGAGAGCTGCATGAAAAATTCATAAAATGTTATAGAGATTCTTAAAATGTTTTAGATATTTCTGACGCGAATTTGCAGCGAAAGATTACGTTGTAGAAAGTTCAAATGTCACACATGATTAAACAAACTTTCCGCATATAGGCTGACAAATCGACCTAACCTTTTTTTACCAATCTTTTGCAAACGTGCGTCCTTAAAATAATTTACGTTGATGATTATTTACTCTTCCTCTATTGCTCTATAATACTTTTAAATAAAAGGAAAATGTATGGGGTTCTCTTATTTAAAATACCAATATACTTGTTTATAATTTTTCAGGTTTTATTAGGTTTGCTATTAATAGCTTATAAATGCTTCTTATTTAGAAAATTAAACAGCAGATGCTTAATACAGGCAATATTAAGAAACGGATGCTCATTAGTGATAATTATAAGTAACATATGTCTAATAGAGCAATAGTAAGTAACAGATACTTATTAACACGTTGTTACTTATAATATAACCTTCCTTTGCAGTTTTCATTACTAGATTCGTAATGTAATGTCCCTTTTAATTCCATATTTAAAGCGGTTAACTGGTTTGACTAACCGCTTTAAAATTGTAATCTCGAAAGTAATGGACGCTTAATTGTTTCGAAGCCTTCCCTTACGAGAGAAACATCTCACCACACCACTGATGTTAGGAGGAATGAAATCGAATCCCCAGAGAATTGAGAAAAGGGGGAGCCTTTTTCTCTCCGTACTCTATCCTCTCCCAGATCGCCAGGTTTCGATCCGTGACGTCATACGGAAGGCGCGGAGTTCATTCTATCAGCTGAGAAAGTCTGGATTTATTTGAGCTCGTGCGTCAGCTGTATGGAGGCATTTATTACTGTTATGTGGTCAAAGGAATTTAAAATCGTGATATTGTGGTGTCAATTTAGGAAAAGAATGGGGGTTAAAAGTAAATAAAGCTCGTTTATAAACTAACTAGCGGCCCGTCCCGACTTTGTCCGGGTTGAACAAAATATTATACCAATAAATTTCCAGTTGATAGCCAATAAATTGTAAATCTTTTTTTTTACCTTAAATGTCCAATAAAAAGCGTAGTTCCAAATGTAGTTTTCTTCAATAAACCCTTTAACGTTGCCAGTTTCAAAAATCCTTTTTGTATTTATCAATACCTCCTCTACTTGAATCTTAAAAATATTAAACCTTTTCCTTACGTTGTGGGATAGCATATATCCGAAGGATATATATATATATATATATATATATATATATATACATGTTCTGGAGATTACCCTCCACGTACAAAATCGCTCTCTCTTTATATATAAGTATAGATAGATAATAGAAAGAGGTTAAGAGATGAAATAGAAATACAAAAAAAAAGGATTTTAAGCAAAAAATGTTTTTTTAAGGTAATATTAAAATTTTTTTCAAATAATATTCAAATTAATATTACATTAGTAAATAATTAAAGTTAATTTTTTAAAAGAAAAAGGGCATGCAGGAGAACGTCTAGGTTCGAACCACTACCGTCAAAACAGAAGCCCACCGCGATAGCACCACGCTAAGGATCGTTGAAGACTTCGACACAAAAAGCAGTAGAGGACAGTAGCAGTAACAATTGTTAGGATTAAGCCCCTAACTTTATTTCTACTGATTAGATATACATAATATATAGCCTATGTCCATCTGGAATAATGTACCTTTCAAACAGTGAAAGAATTTTTCAAATAGGTGCAGTGGTTCCGGAGATTACCCTCCACGTACAAAATCCGCTCTCTCTTTATATATAAGTATAGGTTTATGTTTGGACGAATTTAAGCTAGTTCTTAGAGCAAACACAATGTGCTATCCTATATCGCAAATGGCCAATCAATTTTTTCGAACATCCACAAGCAAGAAGTGAAGTGGACTGGAGAGGCACCCATCCGTTGGCTGGGTCAGATATCTTAGCCATCACAAGTCTTTGGAGGAAAGCTATTTCATTTTAAAATGGATCAACATTAATTAAAAGATGTGAGTTCCCCTTGAAAATTTTCAAATATCGCCTCTGCATAATAAAATTATATACTAGCTGAGTGGCAACCCGATGTGTTGCTTTTTTTGATTTAAAATGATATAGTTTCATTTATTAATGATTAAAAAACCTTAATCACTTTTAAAAATATATTAGAATTAAAAAAAAAAGAAATAATAATTTAAAATTTTTTTTCTCGAATTTCGGTTTTTGGCTTTTGAAATAATTATTTCAAATTTCCGTTTTCAAATTTTGCTTTTTAGACAAGAAAGAAATTCATTCAATTAGAATAAACTCTAAAGGTTTTAACTTCTCATTTCCTAGAACTGAAATTATTTCTGGTACTTTAAAATTATTTCTGGATGTCAGTTATTAAATGACTCGTTCTCAACTAATAATTTCTCTTTTGGCAACTGAGCAGAATTTTTTTTGAAGAGTAGAGTTCCTGGGTCTATTGACTTTAACTCCTGTCTTAAGTTGCTTGTTATCAATGTATATGTGCTCAATAGAAAAAAAAATATTAAGTTCATTAAGTTTAAAGTTACCAGTTACATTAATATGAAAATTAAGTTTAAAACCTTCAAAAAGTAGAAGGGTAAGATAAATTTAAAAATTAGAAATATATTAAGATTAAATAATTTAAGATTTAAATGAAGAATTAAAAAAATTTAAAGAAATTAAGTTGAAATTAATTATAAAGTTACGGAAAAATGGCCCTCAGCAAACAAGATGGAAGGTTTGCATAATAAAAGGAAAAATAATTACAAGATAAAAAGAACTTTTTATATACCATGTTTTTAAATTTTCTGTTGAATCATATAAACTTGATAATTCTACGTATTAATAAATACTTTAAAAAATTTTTTATGAATTGTCCCATCAACTTGAAAGAAAATGAAGTTAATAGGAAGTTAACTTGCATTTAACTTTTCGTTCCCGTTCCGGGCGATAGATGGCTGCACCAGTCTACAAAACAAAACTAACTGAAAATAACTGAAAATTAATTTAATTCTGCTTAAAGATGGCTAAAAGTATTAAAAAATGCATTGTAATCGTGTTCTGAGCTATTCTAAAAGTTACAAATGTCTAGCTACTTGGGAAGTTAGTTAAAAATCGATTGCAAGATTTGTAAGGGACAAACACACAAACAAACAAGAAAGCAAGTTAATAAAAGCATGGTGAAAAAAGGCCCTGTGCAGGGTCAAACAATTCGTAATGAGATGATTGCAGAGTTCCACGGGGAAAACAAAAAATATCAAGACAGGGAAATTTGGATGATGCGACAGCACCTTGGACCGAACCCACAACGTAGGGCTTACCTCGTCAGCGCGATGGGACTGCCCTACAGCAGCACACAAGGAGGTGATCAAGATGGGAGGCGTATCGCGGTAAGGCCCAATGTATTAAATCTCATGGGTGGAAAAAGTGCTTAAAAAATAGAAAGACAGTTCTGACGAATTCAAAATTGGTGGTGGAAGATTCCTCATCAGTTGCTCATTAATTAGAAACAGATTTCACGAACTTGCAGGAATTATTAGTTAGTAAATAATAAGTAAAAATATTATGAACTCGGCATTTAGTTACCTTAAGATACTATGACGCTTTTTTAGAATGAAAAAAATTTTGTATTAAATGTATTTGGTATATTTTGGAAGGTGAACATCTAGCAAATGCCGTAAAATTTGCGTTAATAGGTGCAGAAAACCGAAATATTTGTCCATCAAAATTGTCTATTTCGTGAAATTCGGAAAACTGCTTTGGGGAGAAAGCTTCGTTTGCAATGAAAAACATTTTTAACTTTATAAAAATGTGTATATCCTTAACGATGAAGAGTTGTAGAACACATGGAAATAAAAAAATTGTCTATTTGAATATGAAAAAGTTGAATTTTGCATGCATGAAAATAGTGGAAATTTGCGAAACGGAAAGGAGCTGGCCCACCCGGAATGACACCTGTTTATTACCCGCTTCTTTTGAGTTCGGCGGTTTTAATTGAATAATTTAAAAAGTTTAAAGTTTTGAAAGTTGAGGATGGTATCAGTGCACGCGTCTCGTCCGACCGCGTCCGTCGGTACCAGTCGAGATATCCTGCTATGTTCGGTTCGCAAGATTAGCCCATCCCCGTGTGTGCTCACTAACTAACATACATTTGTTTACCTTCAGCTGTTAATAGTAAGATATTATATGTTTTTAATCAATAAATTAATCTGTCATTTCAAACCAGAGTTGTTTTCAATCTTGAGAGGACACAACGCAATTCTAATTTAATTCTTACAATGTACTACCGCTATACGAAAAGGGGATGTTCTTGATTATACGGAATATATTGATATATTTTATATTCACATTAATAATATAAATAATTAATAGGAACCTTCCTAATAATAAAAAGCAATTTCCCCGTAACAAGCAGAATTAAAAATAAAAACTGTAACGGAAATTCATCGTTACAGTGATCAATGACCTCGATATGGTTTTACCAATCACCTAACTCACCGAGAACAATAAAATCAATGTCATTCTTCTATTTCATCCAGGCTTTGTATTTCACCCCCCAACCCCCACTGTCCACTTCACTATAAAAACTTTCAATATCACCCTTTCACCCTCAATGGAGACAGGCGACTAGAATCTGCCCTTCAACAATACGCGCAGAGAATAAAAGTCGGCCAGTCGCCGGAATAAGTGGGTGCTGCAACCCATTTCGCGTGGGTTATTGTGAGAGGTGAGATAAACAAACCACTACCCGTGTTATTGAACGCGGATGTAAGTCAGTTAAAATACTACTGAGTTATCGCAACTGTGTTATCGAAACAAGTGTGTTAAATAACTTATGTTATGTGAGTTTACTGAGCTGAAAAACCAACTTTAAGTATTGAGTAAATGTATTGAGTAAGCATAACAGTAAATGTCATGCAACTTGAAAGGCTGAAATGAAGTATTCGGGATGAAAATTTTCGAATATACTTAAACTTTTATCCATTATTTTTTATAAGGAATTTAATTATTGGAATACGATGTCTACTCTTTTAGATGATATTAACAAAAGTTCTTTTCTGTTATTCCAAATAAATTTTTTGTTTATATTTAATTTTTGCCAAATTACTATTTTTCTCAACATGGAAATTATATTCTTTATGTAGAAATGCTTCATTTATAAGAGTATTTTTTAAATCCAAGTTATTGAAAAATTTTGTAGATATTTTTTTATAACGTAATAAATGTACAAAGTAACTATTGGTTCCAGATAAATTTTGTAACAAAATTAACATTCTTTTACGAAAAGAAGCTGAAGTTCTTATGTGTATGTTCTTAATATTTTACGTCTTGATCTGTAAGGCAGACGCTTAGAGGTCAATAATAAAAGGCTGGTATTCGCAGGTTTGCATTTTCAAAATTTGCTCCAAAATTTTCTAATGGTTAGCTTACTTGCGATTCGCACGCGTCATAAGGAGTACTTGTGACAATATTAAAATTCCCAAAAAATGAAGTCATTATTATGGGACATCGCTTGTTAAAAATCACGTAAAATTTATCGGTATAGAATAAAGCTCCATCGCACAGCTACCAAAAAGTTATATTTACCCACCCTTACACATACATATATCGGATACATTTTATATATATATATATATACGACTTTAAATGTATACTATATTTTTCTCCAATATGTTTTTAACACACCTTTTGTATTATAATTTTCCGGCCAAAATCTAGCCTCTTACATTCACAGAATATTGAAGTTTAACGTTAATAATAGTTTAAAATGTATATCTCGGTTTCATAACTGTTAAAATATGAAATTTATAATGCTGAAAATGATTATTTTAACAGCTATTAAGAATTGTCATTAGCAAATTGAGGTCATCTCCACATTTTGCATTCCATCGTCCGAGGTTTTCGTGGGAAACTGTTTTTTACATATGCTCGCCAGAGGACAGGAAATCGGTATTTTTTTCTCCCGCCGAAGTTTTTCCAATTAGGGTCTAAAAGTGTCCGCCATGTGTTTAGTACGTGCCAGTAATCATGGCGGGAACCTCTTTAGGAATTGAAGGAGCGAAGTCTTAAATCAATACCATCTAAGAAGTCGTATTCACAGGTGTAGCACCTTGGAATTGCTAAACTGGTAGCATAATTGCTATGATGGGCCTGACTCACATATTTGTATTTATACGGGGAAGGAGGATTAAGTTTTCAGGGCACTTTCAGCTCGTACTTCAGTACCAGTTTGCTGCAAGTTCAAAATGGCTACCAGTATAGATTGCGGCTTCAAAATCATCCCTTTTCTGAGTTAGCTAAGGTGAGTAAAATTTCGTTATTTAATACTTTTATTATTGACACTAATTCTATGTCAGTGATTGTAAACCTTATCTATTTTACTTTTTAAAATTTATCAGTAATATGTAATAGTAGAAATTGTATGGAAAAGCTATTGTTTTCACACATACTATGTGTAAATGTATAAAATTAGTGTATTTTGTCTGTTTAAAAATATATATTATAGATGATCATAAAGGTCCAAGTATTAACCCATTTAGGACCGCTCCATGTTTCCTTTATTGGAAATGCACCAAACAGTTTTTTAACACTTCTTAGAACGTTAATTACACAAATAAGTTGTTTCCATAAAATTAAATTTATTTTTACGACAGTTATAAAATGTTGCGTTTTCGCAGCATCACTCCAAAGCGGTATAAAAATTTTAAAAATATAAAAATTTAAAATTATAAAATTAAAAATTTTTTTTTTTTAATCTTTGAAACATTTCGCATGAAGAGGTTTACACTTATTACACTTATTACATACAGTAATTTTTTTACTTTTGCAGTGTTTATAATTTTTTTACTTTTGCAGTGTTTATAATTTTTTTGTTTAATTTCACTATTTTTTGTATTAATATGGCCCATACGGTCTTTCCGAGTTTCGTTGAGTATTAGATTTTGAATTGAAGATGGTCTTCCAATATATGAAGTTTCAGGCAAAACAGAATTCATCTGCATTTCTGCAAGCCTTTTTATAAAAGATATGGCTCTCTCAAAGATATAGATCTCTGAAACTCTAATAAACTTATTTTATAATTCATTACATCCATGTAGAGTATCCATTTTTCCCATAAAATATGCTCCTTTTTCTTATTATATTGCTGACGTTTACATTTAATAGAAAAAATGTCGATTTCACCTGCAATGTCTTTAGGTGATTCGACATTTTCACATAAAATATTATCATCAATACCTTCTTCATCCGTCAAATCATCCGGATCTGGAGGGATAATGACGAATTATGGCTCATCATTATCATCTGTTGGGAACGATTGTGAAATATCATCATAATCTAGCTCATGGAAATACTCCAATGTCTCTTCCAATGTCAAAAATCGCTTTTTTTTAGAGACAAAAATATCTGAAATGAAAATAATACCAATTTACTGCATAAAAAACTAGGCAGCATATCCAAATCTTAAATTATACACATTGGACTGATGTTGCGTTTTCGTAACATTTTTAAAAATATGAATTGGAAACATAAAAACAAAAATTATGCCTTACCTGTTGAAGCCATTTCGTTCTTTAGTCTCTAGTAAACTCGAAACAAGCATCAATTCGGAAATTTAACTTGTGCTGCTGCCTACAGTTATTATTTGAAATAAGTCATTTTTCCCTTTCAAAACATCAAAAAAACCAATTTTTTGCAAGTGCTAAAAGCGGGCAAATGTGGAAACAAAAGATTTATTATTGTTCTGGCAGATGCCAAAAATGTAGCAAACGTTCTGCGAAGGCGCCATACCAAAAATGTAGCAATCCTAAGAGGGACGCTCCCTACCCAGAGGGTGGGTATAGCTCTGACAGAGAGAGAGTAAGAGAGCTAGCTTTATTCATTAGTGGAATAAAGAAATTGAATACTATGAGGGTTAATTATTTTGTGTGAAATTTCTTGTGGAATAGAGCCCAAGATCTAACATTGTGCGGTCCGTCCAGAGACCGGAGCAGCTACCTATGGATATACAGTATGCCCACTAAAGTCCCTTCCCACCCTCTTATCTTCGGAACGGCTGCTGTTATATTCATAAAAGTGGTGTCTAGGTATAGTAAAGTAGCCATGCGCTACTGAATAAAACCACCTACCGCGCCACCTGGTTGAAAACTGCGGAGTTAGCAATCTTATCTCGAAAACGGAACGAGATAGGGGAAAAAAGTGATTTACAAAGTTGTAGAAAATCATCGATTTAGTACAAATAGATACCTTGGGGACATTAATGCAAAAAATAGAACAGTTAAAACGCGCATTTGTTTTTTCGTGATTTCCTCCATTGTGACGTGACAAAACGATCTGAGAAATAAAAAAATAACTAGTTTTAACAATATACCTTTATTTGAGATGTTCAAACTTCTCACCGTCATTGCGGTGTCGTGTTTTGCCCGAAAGATAATCATTTCTCCTTCCGTTCAAGTTTCGTGACGTCACAGTGTAGGAAATCACGAAAAAACAAATGCGCTTTTTAACCATTCTATTCTTCGCATTAATGTCCACAAGGTGTCTTTTCTTACTAATTCGATAATGCTCTACAACTTTGTAAATCCCTTTTTTCCTCTATCTCATTCCGTTTTCGAGATAGGAATGCTAATTCCGCTGTTTTCCACCAGGTGGGTGGAAAACAGCCTTTCCGGTAGGTGGTTTTATTAAGTAGCGCATGGCTACTTTACTATACCTAGACACAACTTTTATGAATATTGCAGCAGCTGTTCCGAAGTTAAGAGGGTAGGAAGGGACTTTAGTGGGCATACTGTATAACAGGAAGTTTTCTTTACGTAGTGCCTGTGTGTTGTGGTTGAGGGAAACCGTTGGACTACGCTGGCAGCCATTAGAGAGTGAGGTATATTTTACTGTTGTTTATAGTGTAACAGACATGTTTAAAAACGCTTTAAAGCAAGACTTAAGGCTTATTGCCACAGAGATAAACGAGAAAATAAATGACAAAATGACTGTCGCTGATTTAAATAATGTCATATCGAATAGTGAACTGTATAAAAATGACCCACACCGAGTTATAAGTATTGCGGACTCGATCATTGAAGAACGCAGAAGCGAAGAACTGCGACAGATAACGTTAGAAAATATTAGGCTCGAAAGAGCTAAAGCAGAACTTGAGCTAGATAAATTAAAAGCCAAAAGTGGATCGGAAGTATCATCCGAGAAGGATGCTGAGTTGTGCAGTTTGGATACGTTATTAAAAAGTATTCGAACACTAACACTGAAATTACCAAAGTAAAGCTGAAGGCTGGGGCTTATTCTTTTTTTCCCTAGAAAAGTAAAAGTTTTCATAGTAAAAAGTGTTCCTAATAAATATAAGGCCGAAATTCTTTTAAATTTAATGGGTGAGAAAGCTTCTAATATAATTATATATTTGAAAGACGAGGAAATTGGGGATTATGAAAAGTAAAAGAATTAATTTTACGGGAATTTGAGCCAACGCCACAAGCTTGTTTAGAGCAGTTTCGAAAAGCAACTCGTCAGCAAGACGAGACTTGTGTTCAGTTTTCGTCGCGTTTAGAAACTAGTTGGGAGTGCAATTTAAAATTGAGAAAGGTCACAGATTTTAAGACTTTAAACCAACTGATTGTATGGGATAAAATATTCCAGACTCTAGATAGAGAGACCGCATCCCATATAAGTATAAGGTAGGCAAATGGTTGGTTTAACACTTTTCAATTATCTCAGGCAGTCGATCTATATACAACGTCGCGAGGAAAACCGTCAGATAATTATAATGCATCTCGTAGATACCCAAATTCAAAAAATGTGTCGAAAGTGTTTTTCTCTGATATAAAAAATTCTAAATGCATATTATGCTCAGAATCCCACCCTTTATATCGATGCACTAATTATAAACAATTATCAGTTAATGAGAGATTAAATGTTGTTAAAAATAATAAATTATGTTTTAATTGTCTTGCTCAGCATAAAATTGCGATATGTAAATCAAAATACAGGTGAACTTATTGTCTAAAATCACATCACTATACGTTTGTTTTCCGCAAGAGAAAAGGGCAGACCAGTCTGACAAAAAAAATGAGTTCAGAGCGGACTACATTGGGAACCAAGAGACTCGTAATTCTTCTAATGAAGGGCAAAATCTTTCGACGTTCTCTGCTGAGTTTATACCAGCAACCGGCTGTGAGTCACCTACCAAATTATTTACAACAAGAAGTGATGACAGCGGTAAAATTGTTTTGCTGAGTACAATTAACTGTTTTATTAAGGATGAGAGGGGTAATACTGAAAAATTGAGATGCTTGATGGATTCGGGATCAATGTGTAACTTGATCACTCTTTCATGCGCTGAAAGGATAGGATTAAGGAAAGAAAAAATAGAGTTTTGTCAGGTTTAAATGATATTTTGACGAATGTGAAGTCAAAAGCTAATGCAACGTTAATGAACGAGAATAGGAGTTTCCAAACAAATTTAGATATCTTAATCGTACCGAGAATAACGAATTCATTCGTACCTTCGGAACGCCTGAATGTAAAGAAACAGGGATTTGGAAAAACAAAATTAGCAGATGAGAATTTTGATGTACCCGGTAACATAGATGCATTATTGGGAGCTGAAATTTTCTATGAGAGTTTAATTCCGGGTCAAATACACCCCTTAGACACTAAATTGATTTTGCAAAATTCAGATGTTGGATATATTGTTAGTGGGAATGTACTAGCTTCTAATGTAAATAAGATAAATTGTGGGCTTATTAAAGATAGCGTTGATTTAGATAAATTATTAATAGGTTTTTGGGAAATTGAGAATATCGAATCAGAGCCGATAAAAAATAAAGAAACTGTAATTTGTGAGGAGCACTTTTTGGAAATCCATAGGACAGATGAAACAGGGAAATATATAGTGAAAATGTCCCTAAAGGAAGATCCAGTGTGCTTAGGCAGATCTAGAGCCATTGCTGTTAAAAGACTTAATTCCTTATGGAAAAAACTGAAATTAGAGCGTTCTTATTTAGAGTTGTATAAAAACTTTTTGACCGAATACAAAGAAATGGGTCATATGACTGAGGTTACAGATAATGAAGAAGAGGGTATGTATTTTATACCCCATTTAGGCGTATATCGTCCAGAGAGTAATACTACACCACTTTGGGTAGTTTTTAATGCTTCTTCTGTAACAACCAGCGGAACTTCGTTAAATTATCTGCCATATAATGGAGGGGTGCCGCAAGATGACCTCCTTTCGATAATGATTCGATTCAGAACTCAAATTTTTGCATTCACTGCGGACGTTCAAAAGATGTACCGCATGATATGGATTCATCCAGATCAGAGGAGTTTACAACGAATCTTGTGGTAAGAGGGAATATATGAACCCATAAAAACCTACGAGTTAAACACAGTCACGTACGGCACCACTACCGCTCCATTTTTAGCTACGCGAACGTTGAAACAACTAGCTATAGATGAAGCCAATCACTTTCCATTAGCAGCTCAGGTCGTGTTGAGAGACATGTATATAGATGATATACTTAGTGGTGCAAGAACTTTGAAAGAGGCAGAAGAGCTTCAAAAACAATTAGTGGGAATATTGAAAAAGGCAGGAATGTCTTTACATAAATGGTGCAGTAATGATAAAACACTTGTACGAAGCAATGAAGAAAATTATACTTTTGCGAACCCCGAGGAAACCAATACACTAGGTGTTTTTTGGAATCAAAGTGTTGATTGTTTTGCATTTCACGTAAAACCTGATTTTAAATCTTCCTATAGTAAAAGATATTTTCTTTCCACGATTACAAGACTGTTTGACCCTCAGGGCCTGTTAGTACCGGTTATAACTAAAGCAAAAATAATGCTTCAGAAGCTTTGGCTATTAAAAATTGACTGGGTTGACTTACTGCCACCAAAGGAAGAACAAGAGTGGAAGAAGTTTATTGAGTCGCTGCAACATCTAAACAGCTTAACAATTGGTCGGTGCATTTTACAGGAATATCCTGCAGTGATAGAATTGCATGGGTTCTCTGATGCATCGGAAGTAGCTTACGGGGCGGCTGTTTAATGTAAATCAATAACGAATCAGGGAAAATCCAAGTGCACCTAATTTCGAGTAAATCTCGTGTATCACCCATAAAGAAAACAACCATACCAAGGTTGGAACTCTGTGCAGCCTTATTATTAGCTAAGCTAATTCGAAAGATTAAATCTTCGATACAATTTGAGATACAGCGTACTTTCTTTTTCAGCGACTCTATGATTGTACTATCATGGATAAAAAAGAACCCTATCAGCTTAAAACATTTGTTACAAACCGTATTTCGAGAATACAAGAACTGACCGACGTGTCGCAGTGGCGTCATGTACCATCTTATGAGAATCTAGAGGATTTAATATCCAGATGACTGAACCCCCAAGAGTTATCTGGTTGTTCACTTTGGTGAAGTGGACCCGAATACCTGACTACCAACGAGTATCCCAATACCCAGTTCCAGGGATAATTGTAAAAGATGACCATACTCCCGAGCTGAAAATTCCTTGTGACTCTAATGTGGTTAATCTAAACATAACTACTAACAATTTTGTGAATGACTTACTAAATATTAGTAACAAATACTTAAAAATCCTTCGGGTAATGAGTTTTATTTCCAGGTTTGTGGAAAACTGCAAAGTAATAGACCGCAACACTGGTCCATTGGACACAGCAGAACTGGAAAAAGCTCAGTTATATCTGGTAAAGTTAGTACAGCATCAGACCTTCAGAGATGAGATAACCAATGTAAAGGGCTCTAAGACCAGCCCACTTAACAATCTAAACCCCTTTTTTGATAAGGATGGTATTGTTGTTTACTGACCAAGTTGTTTACTGACAACGCGAAAAACTTTGTAGGCACGAATAATGAGCTTAAAAAGTTACAAAGGTTAGTGAAGCTACCAGATGAAACTCTAGCAAACTATATGTCATCAGAGAGAATCGATTGGAAGTTCCTTCCCCCTAGAGCCCCAAATTTCGGAGGTATCTGGGAGGCAGGAGTAAAATCCATTAAATATTACTTGAAGAGAGTATTAGGAAATTTAAAAATGACTTACGAAGAGTTTCTGACAGTATTAATTCAGGTGGAGGGAATGTTAAACTCTCACCCGCTTGTTCCGTTATCTGCTGACATTGATGATTTAAATGTTTTGACCCCTTCCCATTTTTCAACTGGGCGACCTATTACATCAATAGTTGAACCAGATTTAACAATTATTGGTGGAAATAGGCTTGATCACTGGCAAAATTTAACCAAAAATGTGCAGATAATCTGGAAAAGATGGCATTCAGATTATCTCAGCCATTTGCAACAGAGGAACAAGTGGGAATTTGAGAAGGATAATGAAAAGGTAGGAGACTTAGTAGTTGTTAAGGAGGATAACTTACCACCGTGTCAACGGTCTTTAGGAAGAATTTGTGAGATTTATCCTGGAAAAGACTCAAAGGTTAGACTTGTCAAAGTTAAAACTGCATTGGGTGAATACCAGCGACCAATTTCGAAGTTATGTCTCCTACCCATGATTGAATAATGAATTAATTTGTTTTTTTTATTGTATTATTGTTTAAGAGCTATCATGTGATTTCATTTTTTTATATTTGTATTTGCATTTGTGTAATTGAATATTGGACCTTTGTATCTAATCCAATATATTAAGTGTATGTACTCTACCTTTCTTGAAGGTTTAAAAACATTGCAAGGCGTGGCGGTATGTTCTGGCAGATGCCAAAAAGATAGCAACCCTTCTGCGAAGGTGCAATACCAAAAATGTAGCAACCCTATGAGGGACGCTCCCTACCTAGAGGGGGGAGTCAGTGTGTGGTAAAGCTCTGAGAGACAGAGAGTGAGAGAGCTAGCTTTATTCATTAGTGGAATAAAGAAATTAAATACTATGAGAGTTGATTATTTTGTGTGAAATTTCTTGTGGAATAGAGCCCAAGATCTAACAATCATGAACAATTAAAGAATAGAGAAAATGTTACTTCAGACGTACAAAACTTAGAACATGCCTTTAAAAAATACAGAAATTAATGTTCCGTTTTCGCAATGCCAGTCTTAAATGGGTTAATTTCCATTTTTCGTTGAATTGTCATTGCTGTGGGGACTGGGTGGCGGCCGGACGGTACAGATCCGCGAACAAATGGGCAAACCGGGGCCCCTCTTGTAGAGAGAAAGACTTTTTTTGTGAGTAAAAACAACTTATGCATATATTTTAAATATTCTATTACAAACATGATTTCCGTTTTTAAGAATAGGACAATAAGAAAAAGTTTGGGTGAAAATTTCGATATTTAAACAATTATCTACCGTCTGTTAAATAGTAAATTACTCAGTTATTGAAATAGTCTCCGACTTAATTTCAAAAACGTAGATATTTTTATTTTTATTTTTTATTTTATTCAAGCACAGGGAAATATTTAATGAATGTGGATATCATCTGCTAGGACTTGAGACGTAACTTGCAAATTGTTTAATTTCTTTGAATCTGTTTCCGCAATTATTTGATTATTCAATCGATCACAATTTGGATATCTTTTAAACTGCAAAAGGAAATTTCTTCAGTCTAAAACTTGTCAGTCGTGCTGAATTTAATAACATTGCCTTAAATTTTAAATTTTTGGAATATAAAAACATATTTTGGATATTAAATTAAATCCAATCTGGTCTTTCCTTCTTCAAATGTAAAACATTGAAAATTTTTTTTCCCAAAGCGGAGGCACTTGTCGTCAAACTTTCGCCTATACTACGCCACACTTTTTATTTTCCATTTTATAATGGGGGCACCATATAGGCGGACAGCATTACTTTCTATGAAGGTACGACACAAATGGAAGCATTTCTCGTGGCGCGACGCCGGGATTCGATCCGAGCACCCTCAGCAACAAAACACCACCACGCTGTACCACAGGGTCGCTACAAGCCCTCAATTGTCAAACCATAATAAACCATTAAATTTTACTCAAGACGAGTAGGAGGAAGTAGTTTTGAAAAGTGAATATATATATCTTATTAATAAAAGCAAGTGTTTGTGTGTGTGTGTATGCGGCCCTCAGGCGAATCTGTGAAACTTACAGCCGTGAAATTTGGCACACGGGTAGTGCAGACTATGGGAAGGTGCACCTCGAATCCCGAATTTTAAATTTTATTCTAGAAAATTTTTTATTTTATGTTTTGTGGGATATTTTATGTTTTTTTAACTTCACATTACGATATCTCGTCAAAAAATGGTGGTAGAATTTTGATCTTTTTACAATCTAAGACTACAGACATTTCTCCTTCAAACAAGACTTCATTTGTTTAAAAATAATTATTATATAAAAATGGATGGATGTGTGTATGTGTGAGTTTATGTTCCAGCATCACTCTGGAACGCCTGGAGCAATTTCAACCAAACTTGGTACACATATCAGTTACAATCTAGAAAGAAACACTGGGGGGGAAGACACCCCTAGCACCCATAGGGGGCAGGGGGGTAGGGGGCACATGTAAAAATATTCGAAAACTTCTGATATTAGTTTCGAATCCATAGTTTTCGGGGTCGCTGAGCTTAATAGTGACACGTCCGATGACGTTTGAGGGAAAGTTCAGCCCCCATCAGCATAGGGGGAGGGGGGAAGGGAATAAGGAGAAAATATAAAATGACCAAAATACAGAGAATAGTGTCGAAACCATAGATTTCTGGGTCGCTGAGACGAATAGTGACATTTCCGATGCCGTTTAAATGCCAGTTCAGCCCCCATCAGCAATGGGGAGGGAGGGAGGGGAGAAGGGGGCATATAAAATGTCCATAATGACCGAGAGTAGTATCGAATCCATAATTTTCGATGTCGCTGAGATGAATAGGGTCACTTCCGATGCTATTTAAGTGAGAGTGCAGCCACCCCACCAGCATTGTTGGGTGAGGTGGGGGTAAGATAGTGTGAATATAAATTGTCGAAAAGGAGCGAGAATAGTGTCGAATCCATAGTTGACGGGTTCGCTGCGACGAATAGCGATACTTCCGATACAGTTTAAATGCAAATTCAGCCTCCCAACACCATTGGGGGGGGAGAAGGCGTACAAATAAAATGTCCAAAATTACCGAGAGTAGTGTGGAATCCCGTTTTTGTGTCGCTGAGATGAATAGGGCCCTCCCGATGCCGTTTAAGTGCAAGTATAGCCTCCCATCATCATTGGTGCGGTGGGGTGGGGGAGATGGGGTAAAACAAAGTCCAAACTGACCGAGATTAGTGTCGAATCCTTAAGTTGAATTAATAATAGAGTGAATTTGTAATTTTACTTTATCATTTGTATACTTACTTTTAAATACCTGAAAATTAAATTACTTAGATTTTACACTATAGCTTGGATCCATTCCTTTTCCTGTGTAATAAAAAATTGGTATTAATAAATACCCGGGCAACGCCGGGTAAATAGCTAGTAATTGAAACAATAACGTTTCCCTTCCTTAACTTTGTCATACCGCAACAGAGCATTATCCCTCAATGTGATTTTGATCTAGATATTCCAAAAGTAATCTATTCGTTTTCCCCTTAAAGAGAAATGCTCCTGAGACCTATAAATTTAATAAGTCAATGCTGTCTCTGATATAGATATGTTTTATTTTATTGGGCTCAGATATATATATATATATATATATATATATATATATATATATATATATATATATATATATATATATTTACCAATGCGGAGGCACTTGCTTTGTGCTCAGATATATATTTGGGGTGTCTGATTTTACATATTTTGTTTCCATATTGCCGCAGTGACTTGATGGCATAACGGATAAGGAATCAGCCTACCAGTCCGAATGTGGCGAGTTCGAATCCTGCCGGTGAAGTCGATTTTATTTATTTAGTTTATTATTTATTCCAGTCACTTTTAGACGATTCTAGAATGTTCTGACCGGAAATCACGTTATTGATCATTTCCTATCAACAGGGTATAAATTCAATTCCCCAAGTGTTGGGAGTCAGTCTACGAGTTGTAGTCAATAAATAAACATCTCGTTCTTCTATGTGTCTACGATTTATATGTGACAGTTTTGTGGAGGCGCCGGGTACTCCTAAAAAAAGGTACTGGTTGCAAAGATTAAAAAATTAAATTGTTAAATTGAATACTTAAGAATCGTTGAGTTAAATAATTGAAAATTATTAAATAAGAAAAAAATGAATTCGGTGTGTAAAAAATGCGATGAAGTGGTACTAGATTAAGATGCAATGAACTGCTGGAATTGTGAAGAAAATTTCCACTTCTTATGCGTTGGGTTCACTGAAGTGAACTTCAGGAAAATGAGCAAAGTTAATAAGGGGAAATGGAAGTGTCTTGAATGCCGCCAAATAGGCCAAGATACTGGTTCTAATGACGAACTTGCTCAAACTACCAGCCAGCAAGAATGTTCCCAAGACCAAACTACGCAGACTACTACCCAAGACTCTATTTAGAGCCAACAAACTCCGGTTGTCTCTTCAAAAAACGGCCACAACCATGCGGGTCAACATGCCACAACGCCCGTTCACCGTCAACCCAGGAGTCCAACCTTTTTTTCGGGTGACGACAACCAGGACCCAGAGAAATGGCTAAAAGAACTTTAACGGGTATCGAGATTTAATGGGTGGAACCAAATGACATGTCTGTCTAATATCGATTTTTTTTCCTGACCGGAACAGCGAGGATCTGGTACGAAAATAATGAAAATCAAATCCCTAGCTGGGAACAATTCCAGACAGAATTGAAGCAGACCTTCGGGGATACGGCAAAGTCACGGAAACAAGCTGAAGAGAAACTTAAAAGGCGTGCTCCAAAAACAGGACGAGTCTACCCAGTCTTACATATAGGATGTCCTCGCATTGTGCGGTTGTGTTGATTCCAACATGCCAGAGTAAGAAAAAGTGGCCCATCTAATGAAGGGTGTTGCTGAAAGCATTTACCAAGCACTTCTAACCAAGGACGAGGCCAAGACTCAAGATTTTGTCATGTGGTGTCAGAAGATTGAAGCCATGATGCAAAAACGAGTCGCTCCCAAAAGATTCGCTCGCCTTCCGAACGTCGCGGAAATTTCGTCCATAGAGGGACAACATGATTTGGCAAGTCTTATTCGCCAAATTGTAAGCGAAGAGATCCGTAAAGCCTTGATACCAATATCCTCGGGTATGGAGCCTCGAGAACGAACGACAATGATTCGTGATGAAGTAACGCGCTCTTTGGCATCACTCTCACAAGCCGATCAAGCCTCGTTAGACGTAGCCATAGATACACCTATTCAGAGCTACGCAGCAGCAATCCAGAGACAACTCAGTGACCCAGCTGTACGCCGACCTGTGCCGATCGGTCCATTTGGTGTACCTCGACGAAAGACTGATGTCTGGAGAACCGGTGATAACAGACCGGTATGTTTTCACTGTGGCCGGCCTGGACATGTTGTGCGCTACTGCCAAGAGAGACGCCGAGTTTTCGAACAATACCGGGGGAACAGAGGACAAGCCGAAAATACCCAAGGACACCAGAACTTTGGAAATGAATACGGACGAAGCTCAGAGAGGGGATGATCGCCACTACCGTTCGAAAGACGAGGACGCTCACCTATGCGGCGTGGATGGTCACCGTCGCCATATCCACGAGTCATCCGATCCTCTAGTAAAAACCATGAGTAAAACTAAGCAACGTGACCTACTGCGGAGGTTTGGTTGCTTTGGACGAAAATCTTCCATTTGCGTCGGTTGCAAAATTGTATGGAAACCAAGTAGACGTTATGCTGGACGGGTTTCCAATTCAGGCTTTAGTCGACTCCGGGGCTTCTTTCTCCGTTATCTCTAACCCGTACCGACGACAGTTAAAAAAAACTATGCTTCAAAGCACTCTTGATACACCGCTTAAGGTCGACTATACAAAATACATTGAGCCGTTTGGAAGATGCATTATAAGGCTAACTGTCAACAACTAGACACAATCCTTCGAGTTTGTCGTTTTGTCTAGTTGCAGCCATGACGTCATCCTTGGATGGGACTTTTTAAAAGCATCACAGGCGATTATTGATTGTGGAAGAGATGAGCTGCAGGTCTCGGAGCACCAGACAGAGACAGGACGTCTATATGTTTTTGAGAACGTCTCCATCCCTCCGTCAGCGCTTAAAAAAGTGCTTGTTGTGATGCCTGACCGAAAAAGCTTCAAAGAAGTAATTGTCGATAGCAACAAAAATCTTCTTTTGCAGAGGGGTTTAGCCCTTCCCTCTTCAGACGTAGCATTAACCAATGGTAGTGGGGAAGTATTGATTACCAATGGACACCCTCAAGCACGGTTTATCCCGAAAGGAATGTTCATAGGATTTGTTGAGCAACTGGATGATGGCCACTTGAATGCTTTAGAGGACTGCACGTCTAGGATCCGTGAATCGAATGCTACTTCGAAACTGAACATCAAATCAATGTTAGCTTTAAACTTGTCAACTGGAGAACAAGAGAAAATATCCACTGAAATTCGCCAATTTTCGGATGCATTCCAAACCGACTTGGAGGATAAACCGAACAGCAAACCGAAAACAAAGCATTACATCAACACTGGTCATCACCTTCCAATCAGCCAGAGGCCTTATAGGGTGTCACCGGTTGAGCGAGGTACGATTCAAGAAGAAGTTGACAAGATGCTCAAACGAGACATAATACAGCCTTCTGAGAGTCCGTGGTCGTCTCCAGTAGTGCTCGTGAAGAAAAAAGGTGGTTCCTGGCGTTTCTGTGTTGACTACCGTAAACTGAACAGCATCAGCAAGAAGGATGTATATCCGCTTCCCCGTAAGGACGATACTTTGGACTGTCTGAAAGGTGCAAGATATTTTTCGTCCATGGATTTGTTCTCGGGATACTGGCAAATTGAGGTTGACGAAGCCGACCGAGAAAAGACTGCATTCGTTACCCCTGAAGGACTATACCAATTCAAATACATGCAATTTGGTCTCTGCAACGCCCCCGCGACATTTGAGCGGATGATGGACAACTTACTACGACATCTGAAGTGGAAAATAGGCCTCTGTTATTTAGATGACATCATCGTTTTCTCCACGGACTTTGAAGAGCACCTAAGCCGATTAACAGCCGTAATTCACTGTATTCATATTCAATCAGCAGGCGTCCGTCTAAACCCAAAGAAGTGTTTCTTTGCGGCTCCAGAAATAGAAGTCCTTGGTCATCTTGTGAATGAGGATGGAGTGCGACGTGACCCTGAAAAAGTGGGAGCCATCACGCACTGCCCGTTGCAGCAAAACATTAGGGATATTAAAAGTTTCTTTGGACTCTGCTCCTACTATAGATGATAATTAAAGGATTTTTGCAATAAATCTCAACCCTTGCAACAACTATTAAAAGGAGACGCCACCTTTGTTTGGAAGGAAGATCAGCAAAGATCGTTTGAAGTCTTGAAGCACGCCCTCACTTCATACCCTGTGTTGGGTTTATTCGATGAAAATGCCGAAAGTGAACTTCATACCGATGCCAGTGGGTATGGATTGGGGGCAGTACTCGTCCAAATGCAGAAGGGCAATGAAAAAGTAATTGCCTACGCCTCTAGAGTATTGTCAAAAGCAGAAAATAATTATTCAACCACCGAAAAAGAATGCCTTGCTGCCGTATGGAGTATCACCAAGTTCCGTCCATATTTATTTGGACGGAAAAATTCTTTTCAACATTGTTACCGACCATCATTCGTTATGTTGGCTGGCAAATTTAAAGGACCCATCAGGGAGACTGTCAAGATGGGCCCTACGGCTTCAAGAGCACGATGTCACCATCATATACAAGTCGGGTCGCGTGCATCGAGACGCAGACTGCCTTTCCAGAAATTCTGTTCCAGACAAAACGAATGACATTGCAGCTGTGTCTGCAGTAGCCGACATTGCGGCCGAGCAAAGGGATGATCCAGAGTTACTGCAAGCAATCAAATCGCTAGAAAACGGAGCACCGGTCAAACAAGGATACCATTTGATGGAAGGAGTTTTGTGCAATAACATTACGATCCTTTAGAGCAGCCTTGGTTGCCAGTAGTTCCGAAGCATCTACGTGGTGACATTCTCAAATTTTTTCATGATGCGCCATTATCCGGACATTTGGGTTTTTCCAAAACTTTCGACCGTGTTCGGTGAAAGTTCTACTGGTCACGTCTTTACAGAACAGTCAGACGCTATGTGAAGCACTGCAGGGATTGCCAGAGAAGAAAGCATGTGCCGCAACTACCCCCGGGTCAACTGGTACCGATTCCTCCCGCTGTTTCACCGTTCCACAGAATAGGTATAGACCTTCTTGGCCGTTTCCCTATGACGACTCTGGGAAAGAGATGGATAATAGTTTGCACTGACTATTTAACTCGATCCGCCATCACCAAAGCCCTTCCAACTGCCGACGCATCGGAGGTCGCCAAGTTCCTGGTGAAAGAGGTTGTTCTAAAACACGGAGCACCTAGAGCGATGATTTGAGATAGAGGAAAGGTTTTCCAGTCAATGCTTGTTGAGGAGAGCATCTCGTTATATCAAGTCAACTATAAGATGACTACTGCTTACCACCCACAAACTAACGGCCTAAAGGAGCGTTTCAACAAGACCCTAGCTGATATGTTGTCCATGTAAGTCGATATCGACCACAAAGATTGGGATTTAATCCTACCATTTGTAACGTTCGCCTATAATACGATAAAAAAAGAGACAACTGGATTTACTCCTTTTTTCTTGTTGCATGGACACGAGGCTGAGTCTGCTATGGATACAATGTTTCCGTTCTATCCTGATGACTCGTATGATGACTACGTGGACCACTTGTTGACGAAAGCGGAGGAAGCACGGCAGCTAGTCAGAACTCGAACTCTGATTACCCAAGATCGAGAGCAAGAAAGGTATAACATAAAACATCGACCTGTGACCTATCTTCCTGGAGAATTGGTATGGGTGTTCACCCCTGTACGTAAGATTGGCCTATCCGAGAAATTATTAAGGAGGTATTTTGGTCTTTACAAAGTTCTGAGCCGCCTGTCAACTGTGAACTATGAAGTACAAGACTTCCACCCTGACTCAAGGAGAAGGAAACATAAGGATGTAGTGCACGTCCTGAGAATGAAGCCCTACAAAGATCCGGATTTCCAGATTGAGGAAGTTGATGAAGCGCTTCCTCTACTCGCCAATCTCCAAGACACAGAAGATGAACCCCCAGTTGATCAACCAGCGTTCGACCCAGAACCAACATACCAAGGACCACTAACTAGAGGACGAAAAAAGCCATAGCGGAAACAGGGAGACATTATAGTTTAAGAAGAGAGGGGGTAATGCCGTAGTGACTTGATGGCATAACGGATAAGAGATCAGCCTACCAGTCTGAATGTGACGAGTTCAAATCCCGCCGGTGAAGTCGATTTTATTTATTCCAGTCACTTCTAGGCGATTCTAGAAGGTTCTATCTGGAAATCACGTTATTGATCATTTCCTGTCAACAGGGTATAAATTCAATTCCCCAAGTGTTGGGAATCAGTCTACGAGTTGTAGTCAATAAATAAACATCTCGTTCTTCTATGTGTCTACGATTTATATGTGACAATATTGTTATTTTAACATTTTCATCTTGCATAAAGTATCCAGATAATTTTTCTGTCTGTTAATTAAATTAACTAGGTATGCAATGAAATAAGAGCTTTGGCACTTTATTATTGAACTTAAACTATTAAAGAAAGTGACAATGCAACAAATTTTTTATGTAAACATATTTTTATTCAAATAAGTCATTGCAATTTTAAGTCATTTCTATCTTTCTACTTATCATTATCTATATCTACAGCTATATATAGTACATTTATATCTATTTATATCCATATCTATGCAGTTTTTGTATTCAGCTGATGAAACATTTATATTCTGCTCTACATTTTATTTTATACCTAAGTAAAAATTATAGTTAACATTTTCTTCTGAAGTAACTATTGCAAAAGGATTTATCAGTAATTTTATTACAATCTGAGAATACTAAAAATAAAACAATACATGTGTGTGTGTGTGTGTGGCTAATGTCCCTGGGGGATGATGTCATTACACCCCAGTCCGGTGTACATATGAATACAAGACATAGAAACAGACAAATGACACAATCACAGAAGAATTTTATTGACAAACGATGACACCGGCGATGGACGATGGGTTGCAGCTCCCCTTTCTAGACGGGGCTCCATTTGCAGGCGGAACACTGACCGGTTCCCCAGAATACAGCCAAGTCTTAGGCGGGAATCGAACCCGCACCCCCAGCGTGGCAGGCTGATACCTTTAACCACTTAGCCACTGGGCGACCAAACAATACATGTGTTTCAGGTATGCATAAAGTAGTAATTTTTAAATACAAAATGAGAGGTTCTCTCTCTTCAGTTCCTTTTGTTTTAGCTGAAATGTTAACTGGAAGCCCACACACATATATAAATATGTGTGTGTGTGTGTGTGTGTGTGTGTGTTTGTTTATTTGATTGTTATTTTAAATTGCAAGTGCTGTAATTGGTTACATGCATATTTTTTTATTAAAAACAAAACTGAATTTCCTGTGTTAAAACCTCATATTTTGTTTTCATTTGTTATTTTTTGTTGTTCACGTATTTACTGTAGTATTTTAACAATTTTTCAAGATCCTTAATAATTTTTTAAATGTACTATGCACTTTAACATCCTTTTTTAAACAATTTAAAAAATAATTTATTGTAAGCGCTGAATAGATGTGAACATGTATAAAATGTTTCTAAATAGTCACTAGTTTTTAGAATTAATTAAAATATTTCTTCTGTTGATTTAGCTACTTAGTCTAGAGTCAATTAGTGTAGGGAAAGAATTTCTTCGTGACACCTGCACTTCTTTAAGTCTTGATCTCTATTTTCAGATATTAATAACTCCATTCAACCTGCCTGGCTTTTCATATTCCATCAGATTCCAAAACTATTGACTCAAGAGGAACTTGAAATGGTAACAATAAGGATATTTTATTAAGAATTGTCTTTTGCTCTATTTGAAACATATGTTTCAGTATATGCATTTTACATCTGTTTCTAATTCTAATTCACGCATTAAATTAAATTTATCTTCAACATCATGAACTATAAAGTTTTTGTTATGCGCCTTTGGAAATTAATGTATTATTAGTACCTGTATGAGATTCATCCTTAAAATATTAATAATACTAATAATGCACACATTAAGATTTATACTTTGGAGGGACTAACCTCTTAATTTAACAGTTCCCTTTCCTGAAACATGGAGAATCAGTTCTTTATGCTGCAACTGCAGTTAAAATATTGTTATGGACTGGTAATATGGACTGGTATAGCCACTCACTCTCACGAACCTTGTTAGCTTAATATGGAAAAAATTGTTTGTTCCTCTGTGTCATTTTTTGCTAGCTGTTATTTAAAAATTTAAGATCCTAATGACATGATTTTTCAAACATTGCAGTAAAAATTGTGCAAAGCAATGTTCATTGATGTAAATGCTGTCAGTGGAAACTTTAAAAGTTTAATTACGTGAACATTAGAATCAACTTTGATACTCAAATGCATAACATTTATGAAGTTTTTTTTTATATTTCAGGTGAATAATCCTCCACATTCGAAAGAAAGGTTGAATATCTGAAGAGTTTTGAAGATTTTTATTTTAGAATAATTTTTTTTATAAAATTGTCCTAAAGATATGTATATTATATGTTAATAAAGTTTCTCTGTAATTTTGTTTGCTGGAATGTTTTTTTGATTTAAATGGGAGTTTATATTCTTTCTCATTAAAGTGTGCATTTGAAGCCATCAGCTTTAGCAGGAAGGAGGAATGCATTTTACATGAGTTATTTCATTTCTATGTAGAAAAGTATAGTTATAGTAAAATATATTATCACATTGTTCCATTTTGGTACAGATGTGTTAGACGCACCTCCCTGCCAAGTTTGGCGATTTTGGCGAGATTTCGTTATTTTGTGGCAACCCAGTTTGAATGGATAGTCATGTGCGTTTGTTTACGTGATATAATATGGCGGCCATGTTGTTGCGAAATATTAATGATGTATTTTGGATAGCATTAGGTGTAGATTTTCGAGAGATAGGCGTACTTTTGGGGGTTGTTAGGAATATAAAGTGGGCGGCTAAATGAGTTTTTTTGTGGTTTCTTTGAAATTAACTGTTTATTTAAACGATTAATTTAGATGTGGTTTGATGGACTTACATGTTGGTTGTGTTATGCGTTTCTTCTTTTGAGTTTTTGAAAACTCTTGTGGTTGATTTAAAATGCGACGGTGTACAGATGTAGTATACGTAACAAACACCAAGGGACGATTTTTCGCCAAATCTGTTGGTTGTTTGGACGTTTTTTTAGGAATGCCGGATTTTACTTTAGTGTTGCCAATTTGTGTTTTTGTTGTTTTAGGATTTTGTTGTTGCCAGATTTGGTTTTGTCTTGTGTTTTGCGTCGTTTATAGGTGCCGTGAATGGTTTTTTACGTTCTTTAGTGTAGTAATATAATGTTGTGGCAACAGTTTTTGAATTTTGCGTTCTAAGTTTTAATTTGGCATTTAATCGTGGGCTAGCAAGCAGCGTGTATACAAATTAATCTGGTTGGATATTCCAATTTATTTTTGTTCTTTTATTCATTATGCCTGCAGTATTTAGTGTAATTGAGAAATATCAGAGGATTTTTGTGTCTAACATAGAGGCGATATAATGCAAATAGATCCGTTTTTCTATTCTATTGTCAACACATATTTTTTCAATTGAATTTGTGCTGTAATTTATGTTTAATGAAGAAATATATGTTTAACCAAGGTGTATTTTATATTTATTAAATGAGTTATTATTAGTTGAATTATACTGATTTTTTTTAGCGAGGGGGGGGGGCTTTTGCCCCCCCCACCTAACATATTTCTTATTTTTAAGCTTTTATTTTTTGTATGTATGTGCTTTTAAGATCTCGTGTGCGCCTACGAGTTTATTAAAGCCAGCAGTAAGTTTGTTTTTCAATTTATTACGTTTACTACATCTGTTCCATATTTTTTTTACATTTCACACTTTAAGCCTAACATGTCTGCGGAAACCCCCTTGGCGACAAGACGGCGACAAAAACTTTTCGTGCCAACTTGTTGCCAAAGGGGGTGCGTCTGACACATCTGTTCCAGAACTCATTTGACATTGGTTTTATAACCCGAAATAATGTGAGATATTAAACTCTAAAGAAGAGTTCGTCTGCTCATGTTGGTGTGATTTTCGACAGACTTTAAAGTGAGTTGTATAACCCATTTTAATGAGTTAGGATCTGGGTTCTAGAAACCATTTTCCCACATGGGTTGTACCACTCACCAAAAGCGAGTTCCCCTGTGCAGTGGATTTGAACTCGGAGAAGTGGGTTCACAGAACGACTTTTTTTTTCTCTGTGCGCAATCGGACTCTGATTGGTCGATGGGTGGAGCCGCTCGCTTTTCTGGCTATGACATTGTTTTCGTCCCTTTAACTATGGTACCGTTGAATAATTTAAATTTGTCCTATCGTGAAGCTCCGTCCATCTTTCTAACTTTCTCGCGTGCAGCCGCTGCACTGTGCCAACGTGCTTGCCAGAAGTCACCCATGTCATGGGTTCGATCCCAAGCGGTGTCGTTTTTTTCCAAATTTCCCTTCTTGCTATATTTAGCTTTCCCCCTTGGAACCGTACAATCATCTCAATACAAAGATGAACGATCCCGAAGAGGAACTTTTTTGTGATTTTTTGCAGTTCTTATTTAAGTACTTCTTAAGTGTAACATCTTTTTACTACTATGGGCCAATTCTCCTATCTTAATAACTTTCCACTTAACCGTGGAATTTTAGTTTTTTAACTTGTACATTTTTCAACTTTTTTAATTTTTAATTTTATTCCGAAATCACTTCTTTAATTTTTAAATTCTTAATTTTTTACCTTTTAAATTTTAACTTTTCCTACTTTAAACTTTTTAACTACTGAGCACACGTAACTTGATAATAATAAATTGCTTACAAGAGATAAAGTCTTCAAGATCTAAGCACTCCACTGCAAAGCCACAATTTGATTTGGATTTGGAGTTAAACTTGTAAAATTTCTGACTATGGTTATTCAAACATTACTTCTAAGACGAACTGTATGATGAATATATTATATTTACTAATTTAAATTTGAATGAATAATAGAGATAAATGCAAGTTCATACGCTTTTGTCTTTCTTATTTTTTGACAAATTACTGCATGATTGCATTGTGTTTGACACCAGAAAGACGGCTGCCGTCATTTTGACGGTTTCGGACATACTATTGAGCACTATGTCTGTATTTATGTCCTCGGACTTCTGAAATTTTATAACTTTTTCTAATTTTACGCAAAATGTTCACACACACTTACAAAATTATATTCCATAGTAAAGAGGGGGAGAAGATGTGTTGTATAACTACCAAGACTGAAAGCCGCCGATTTGACGGCGATATAGAAAACGGGCAGAAATCTTTAAAATAATACCGGGAAAATGTTAGTTGCTTTTCGTCTCTTCCCCCTTTTACAAACAACAGAAATATTGGATGTTCGGAAATATTGATGTTGAAAAATAAGAACTGTACAAACCATGCATATATTTTTACGGATAAACCTTACCAGGTTGTCAGCTTGGCATACCTGCATAAAAATATATCTAAATATATACTAAATTATTATATATTTGTATGAAATAGTTCAAAAATTTAAAGTATTTAACCTTTTTTTAAAAAATTAAATATTTTAAATTTTTCATTTTATTTTTAACCGTCAGTATGACGGCGTTTAGTCTTTTTAGTAAGAAAAAAATTCCCGTCTCTCTAGTGTTAAATAAACGATTACAAAAAATTGAGAATTTCAACATTTTGGTACCATTATAGTAACTTTGACCGTAGTTATAATACGTACATTATTCTGCTGTTGCAGGTAAACGGTGGTTCTGCGTTTTTTTTTTAACTTCTGTATTGAAGCAAATCCATGACTTCAAATGTTAACAGCATAATTTCTGGCTCAAATGTACAATTTGAATGTTCATGAAATATTAACAATAAGCTTCTTTAGAATTTATTCTATGGCAGCATATGGATGCAAATGTCATGATTTTTTAATTTTAAATAACATGTGCAAACATATTGATGCTGTTAGGAAATAATATAATGAACATGCATCATACTCTGGTCCCCTTCACGTAGCACCCTCTTCACATATACGAATACAATAAGTAAGAGCATTGTTGGATGACGGATCTCACTGATCCTACGTCGAAAAAAAAATGGCAAAGGAGCTCTGACTTTCTCGTTCTGGAAAAAAGGTGTTGTCACAAAGACTTTTCGGTGGAGGGCAGACACCAGAGGCAACGCATTGCCGTTACGATATCAACCTTGAAAGTCTAAATGGGAAATTTTCTTGCCAAATATCTGTTCTAGATCAAACGATAATATGTGCGACTCTGCCTAGAGTTAAAGATCCGGGGTTGATGTCTGAGCTCGCTGATCACAGAATTTACCTGACTGACATAGGGCCCGAAGAACTTCCTATACGTATTTTACTTGGGGCCGACATAATGGGGAAAATACTGACGGGTAAAATACAAATTTTAAGATCTGGAATTTCAGCAATCGAGACAAGATTTGGATGGAGCGTTTTTGGTACTCAGAAAAGAAGAGCTACAATCATTATGATCTCTTTCAGTCTACAGAATTTTGAAATTCCTAAATTATGGGAGTTAGAAACATTAGGAATAACACATCCTATGGAAAAAAATCTTTACATCTATTAGACGAAAAAACACTTATTCATTTCCAAGAAACTGTTAGGGTTAATCCAGATCAAAGATATGAAGTCACCCTCCCATGGTTATCTAGTCACCCCCCTCTCAGTAATCACTATGACTTGGCGGAGTCAAGGTTGCGGTCTATTTCCAAGCGACTTAAGAGATAAGATTTTTTTGAGTCATATGATAATGTCTTCAGACTATGGGAAAATGAGGGAATCATCCAAAATGTGGCAAATCCAGAAATTAACGAATTCTGCCATTATCTGACCGGTGATAAAACTATCCAGTCACACTACCAAAATTCGACCTGTGTTCGACGCATCCGTTGAAGGTCCAGGCTCCACTTCCTTAAATGATTCTCTTAGTGTAGGACCAAGCTTCTCTCATCAAAATGCCTCTCTTCTTATGAAATTTCGATTGAAGTCCATAGGGGTGACTGCCGACATCAAACAAGCCTTTCTGCAGCTTAGTGTCAACCCGACAGATCGGGACGTTTTAAGATTTCTGTGGTGGGAGGATAGAAAATGCAACAAGATGGAAACCTACCGACACTGTCGTGTGGTATTTGGAGTTTCTTCACGTCATTTCCTTCTCAATGTTACCATTAGACATCACCGTAATTTCAAACAGTACCAAACTGAAGATATGCAGAAAACTACCCAGAAATTAAAAGGAGGCTTCTGGGTAGACAAATTAGCTACGAGCGTGGCTAGTAAGGAATAACTTAATGAATTAATGTCAGAAGCTGAGCAAATTTTGAATGAAGATACATTTGATCTCCGATGTTGGGCTTATACTTGATCTGCAGAGCAGGATGAAATGTTGCTGGGACTGAAATGAAACACCCTTACGGATGAACTTCCGTGCTGTGTCCGAAAGAATTCATTGATTCTGATGCAATTCCTAAACGAAGTTTGCTTTCCGTTGTGAATGGTGTTTATGATCCGATTGGATTTGTTTGCCCTACAATATTATTGCCTAAATTTGTTTTTACAAGAGGCATGGAAAAGCAAAATCTATTGGGAGGAGATATTACCAATTGATAAACGGAAAAGATATAGAAAATGAATTAAAACTTTGCATTTAGTAGAACAGGGTCACATTCCAAGAAGAATGTCTATGGGAAAATATGCATTAAATAGTTTACACGTATTTATGTATGCATCTAAGAATACTTCTGTGTGTTGTGCATTTTTGCGGTCAGAAGATGAGACTGGCATTTCTGTGAAATTGATTTCTGCCCTTTGCATTGGAGCAAAGAGTAGCTCCAATGCAAAGGGCATCCATTCCCCATCTTGAATTACTAGGAGCTGCGATTGATACACGATTGGCATCCACCATACAGTCAGCGTTACAGTTACCTCTACAAACTATTTTGTGGACTGATTCTATGGTTGTGCTGAGTTGGATCACGAAGAGTGAGCCCTAGAATATCATTGTTGGCAATCGTGTTAAAGAAATTCGGACTCTCATAAATATCAAAAACTGGAGAATCGTACCCGGGGAAATTAACTCAGCAGATTTACCTTCTCGATCCTGTAACTTTGAGGAACTATTAAACAGTCGATAGTGGGAGGGACCAGCATGGTTACGTCAACCAGAAAACACTTGGCCTAGTGGAAATATTACGATTCCTGAAGAAGCACCGATGGAGAGAAAGAAGTATTTTACAGCAGCACTTCCACTGAATATCAGAGTGAAGATTTTAGCCGAAGATTGCTATACTTCTCAAGTTATCCTAAGATTACAGTAACAATTGCTTGGGTACTCCGATTCTGTCATAATGCTAAGCAGAAACTTCCAAAAAGCACTTCAAATTCAACTGGCCAAGAAGTAGAAAATTACGAGGCAGTGGCGTTGCGATTAGTTCAATCAGAATGGTCGCCTGAAATGAAAGAAAAATATTCCAAGAGCATACAGTTCTATGATGATGGCGGTTTACTAAAGGTAAAGACAAGGCTGATTCTCAGGGATGATCCAGAAGACTTTTTAAGTCCAATTGTTTTGCCAGATCATCCTATAGTAAGGCGAATGATTGCACACAATCCTAAGATATTACGACATAGTGGAGTACCAACAGCACTATCCTGTTTGTGGCAATGATTTTGGATTCCCCAAGGCCGAAGAGTAGTTCGTGAAGGTCCTTCGTAGTTGCATACAGTGCAAGCGTTATTCTTCTAAGAAAGTGATTCCAGAAACATCTCCATTACCCATTTATAGAATTAATCGAGTGGCTGCGTTTCAAGTGACTGGTGCTGATCTCTCAGGACCTCTTTATTTGCGAGGAGGTACAAAATCATGGATCGTCCTGTTTACCTGTGGAGTCTACCGGGCAATCCATTTAGAGTTGGGGACTTTCCTCTCAACAGACGCATTTATCCAAGCTATGAGGTGATTTTTTGCAAGAAGAGGGAGAGCATCAATTATGTATACAGACAACAGTACCAATTTTAGCGGGACAGCTCGATCTTTAAAAGCACTTGACTGGAAGAAAATAGAGACAGAGAGTGTGTAGCTCTAAATCAAATGGCATTTCAATCCTCCAGCTGCACCATGGTATGGTGGATGTTGGGAGCGTATGGTCAGATCTGTGAAAGAGATTCTTAGGAGAAACCTTGGAAGAGCTAGTCTGAATTATGAAGTGATGGTCACTTTACTTTGTGACATTGAATGTTTCAATAAACAATCGTCCTCTAATATACCTATCAGATGACCCGAACGAATTAAAGCCTTTATCACCATCTCATTTTATCCAAGATATACGAGAATATAGAAGATATAGACGAGAATATACAAGATATACAAGATATAGAGTTGCATCAAGATGAATTGGATATCAGATCATATTCTGCTAAGACTCAAGAGGACCAACTTCCTAGTGTTGATATAAGTCCAAACGATGTGTGTCTTGATATTAAAGAGAAGGACAAAACCACGAAAAGAGGAAGAGGTGTGAAATTCCCAGCAAGGTATTGTGACACTTAAAACTTTTAGTTAAAAGAGATCTCTTAATGAACATTAGTAACTTTCCTTGTATTGTAAAATATATTTGTAATTTTTCTATATGTGTGTTCATATTGTTGTTTTATTAGTTTGCTGTTTATGATTAAGTTGAATATGAGAAAAAAAAGAATGTCATTTTATTGTGATATTTACTCGAATTGTACGTTTGTAAGAAATTCTGTATTTTTTTTGTTCGATTATAAGCCATATAATCAAAGGTGGGAGTGTGTTACGACTCCAAGGTTACGATTGAGAGTGTGTTGTAAGTATTTATAAGTTGCTGAATGGCAACACTCTTAAACGGTGTGGAATGTTTTGAATTCAGTATTTTTTATACGTTCTTAATATTCTACGTTGTTCATGAAGATAGCATTACGGATAACTGTAAAGATATACGTTTTAAATAAATATTTGTCTCTAAAATGAGATTATGTTTACATTTCAACACTTAGCAACGAAAACTACTTCCGAGCGATGGAACAGCAAATCCTCGAAAGAACCGTTCCACGGATTAATTTTTTGAAACAAGCGCGGTGTAAAAATCTGGATTAAACTCGTCTAACAGTAAATCACAAGCTCTGATTTGCTGCTAATTATAAAATCGGGAGCAATATATGGCTAACTGAAAAACATTTAAGGGGACAGTGGACTTTCAAAATTGTGAAATTTGTGCAAAAATTTAATTTTTTTAATTTTATTGAATTGTGAAACTACGGACGAGTAGGAGTGTGTTGCAAAAAGAATTTTTAATTTCTGTGATTACTTTCTTAGTTATAGGCATTTGTATTTAATTTAGATATTATGTGGTTACTAATAGCAATAACTTTAAATGTGTTTTCCTCAAATTAAAAAATTTCATGTCGTACAAATATTCAAACTGCTCCAGGGGCATTTCTAATGATCGTAATGCTTTGAAATTTAAGTTTTACATACTTAACTGTATATCAAATAAATCTTATTGAAAATAATTATGCTTCGTAGCTCAGAATTTCTAAATTTTGTACTTGAAAAGATGATTTAGAGGTATTTTGCGTCATAAAAAGGGTGTTTTCACTATTATTATTTTTTACTCTTTGTATTTTTAATGAATGCTTAAAATAAGCAATAAGTTTCATTGTTAGTTTTATAAGGTATCCTGTAAATAAAAAATACCATATTATATGCAAAAGGAATGAGCTTAGAACATTTTTAATTGGGCCAATTTTTGATATAATTAATAATTCATAATTCATAAATTATTAATATTTCATCATAAAATTTTAACCACTTTTACAACATATCTATTGTACTTATCACATTTAAATTTCAAGCAAATCCATTCAAAACAAAAAAAGTTAGGTTTGAAGGTCCACTGTCCCTTAACAAACCAAATCCACTTTTATCGCCCCTTTGGCGAAAATCTAAAAAATACCGCCAAAACATTAAAGCGGCTACGGCACCGTGTATTGGGAATGAGCCGGATAGGTTCAACCATCCAGGACTCTTACTGGTTATTTGGAACTTTACACATTTCGTATTTAAGAATAAACATTTCATTTTCTTCATGGTGGACACCCTTAGTGCGTTGAATAAGGGCCTTTAGGTTAAATACTTGAATAAAATGAATTGCACTACATTCGGAAATAGTGACTTTGTATGAGAACCTAGATAAAACAGAACTTGGACTATTTACTTTTCCCTTGGATATGGATACTAAGAGACTTCCAGAAAAAACAGGTACCATAAAACTTTATTATTAGCATGTAAAATATGGATTCCTTTGAGATGTTAAAAACAAAACGAAAGTATATTAGAACTGCTTGTATTAAATTAGCCCTTAACTGGTAACACTCATATTTTGTTCGTTCCAAGTAACATGCTTCTATGAGACGTGTACATAACAAAAATTTATTTTAGAGGTGCAAATTTAATAAAACTGCATATAAATTGACTAAATATATTTTATTTGATTGTTCGCAATACAATTAAAATTAAATAACTCATACAATTAAAATAATACAATTAAAATACAGTTAAAATTGGCATCAAGTAAACAAAAATTACTTTTTTACTCCAGGAGCTCAATAATTGCACACTTTTTTCGAGCACACTAGGCAGCACGGATTTTCACATTTTATACACTCATGGACAAAAAAATTAGCGCACCAAGAAGGAGTCGTCAAAATGAAACGAAATTTTACATACGTAATGACTACTTTGATATAAGTAAATGATAAGAAAATCAAAGAAAAAGGATAATTTATTTCAGAGAAAAGGGCAAAAGAACGGAGGAGTTAATACTCCGTTGGACCCCCTCTAGCTCGAATGCACGATGCGATACCATCGGGCATTGAGTCATACAAGTTCTGTATGATGTCTTGAGACATTTCGTTCCATATTTGCTGTAACCTTGCCTCTAGTTCGTTCAAACTCGTGGGATGCCGAACTCGTCGTCTCAAATGATCCCAGATATGCTCGATTGGAGACAAATCTGGGGATCGGGCAGGCCAAGGAAGGGTAGTAACAGTGCGGAGACAGTCTTGTGACACCCTTGCCGTATGAGGCCTAGCATTGTCTTGTTGAAAAATGGCTCCTGGGAGCCGTTGCAGGAGTGGCAACACATGTGGTTGCAGGATTTCATGAACATACCGCTGGGCTGTCATGGTGCCACGGAACAATACTAGGGGTGACCGTGTATTGTAGGCAATGGCACATCACACCAGCTGTGGGAGCGATGTGTCGCTGTAAAGCAAAGGCAGGATTGAAGCGTTCACCACGGGCTCTCCACACACGAACACGATTGTCATCACTGCCGAGATTGAATCTGGATTCGTCGCTAAAGACGACCTGGTTCCATTCCGCTGCAGTCCAGTTTCCTCGTGCGCGGCAAAACTCCAAACGGGGGCGTCGATGGGTGGGCGTCAAGGGCAGCACACGCAATGGGCGCCGCGATACCAACTGTCCTTCAGCCAGGCGCCTTCGTATGGTTCAAGAAGACACAGAGGCCCCTAGTGAAGGTTCTACCTGTGCCTGGATGGCGGCCGATGAAGCAGTTGGCTGTACGCGTGCATTTCTTACGATGTGGCGGTCTTCTCGACGACTGGTCTGTCGAGGGCGTCCTGAGCCTGGTCTTCGTGTACATGACATCTCTCGGGTCCACTGGTCCCAACACCTCCTCACAACACAATCAGAGCGGCCTAATTGACGAGCTACTCGCCTAGCTGACCACCCAGTTTCCATCATCCTGGCGATTCTCCTCCTCTCAAACTGCGGCAACTGCTTATATTGTCTTGGAACACGGCGTAATGGCATGTCTATCTCAGCTCTTCCTTTGTAAATGGTTCAGCACACTCAAACAAGCTTTGGTTACCTGTTTTATACTCCACAGAGTACGATGTTCAACGCCCTCTACCGGCTATACGTAATGCGCAATCACGCTGCATTTCTAATCATTTGCATATCTCCCCGACATGTACCTTCATTGCAAGTTTCGTTACGATCCCGCAATTATTTCTTGGTGCGCTAATTTTTTTGTCCATGAGTGTACATTTGTATGCAGTTTGCCTCCTTTTTTGATAAGGACAATATCGGCACGTTTTTCTCTTTAAAAGCTTATCAGAAATTTCTTGAGAGGCTCTACGCGTTTCTTCAGGTTCTCCAAGAATATCTCGTGCTATTTTCTTTAGGTCATCCGGAAGGTTTGAGATGGACAACCGACGTTGCACTTGTTTTTCTAACAAAATGGTTGCTAATGAATTTATAAAGTCAAAGCGTGTTATTATAGAAGTCTCATCATAGCTGGCATACATAATGCCAGAATTTACTAGACTAACTGCTATCATATTGTAAAATATTGTCAGGGGCCACCGTCTCGACCTACTATTCGGTGAATAATTCGCGATAATTTTGTCTAAATTATCCACTCCTGATTTTGTTGAATTATAAAAACTTATTATTTCTGGTTTATTACTGGATTTGTCGGTAAATTTTGAGTTATGCATGGAGGATATCAAACTGACGGATTTATTTTGTTTTGTCATTGAAGACCATCACCAGAGGGGCCAGGAACAACCTCTTCCACTGAATTTCCAAAGACCTTCTCATTTGCCTCATCCTCAATGTCTTGCTCATCTAATGCAGACTCAGTGTCATGTTCAGAATGTTCTATTTCCTCCTCGGCACTGTGGGAATCATCAGAATGAAATTCTTCATCACTCGGCTGAACCTCTTCTTCAGGAAGAGCATCCATTGACATTTTTATTTCTCTCAGCAGAAAATATACCTACCATGCTGAAAAAAAACTTGACATATACCAAATTAAATAAATAAATAAATAAATATTGGCGTAAAATTATGTTCAAGAATCTGTTTGTAAATATTTTTTCTGCAAACACATTTCTCGGAGATGGAGAGAAAAGAGAAAGGAAAAAATGTATGCAATCAATGAAATATCATTTGAAAATCTTTTGAATATAATTACATTGATCTTGAATGTAATCTATGAAGAACATAAATCAATAAATTAGTTGAAAGTTTAATTGACAGGAGGAAACATTTAGTAATCAATTTTGTTTTGAGAACATTAAGGATTTAGAACTCTCCAAGGTATTTAGGAGAGTAAATAAAAATATGTATAAAGATTAATTGAGAAGAACAACATGCTGAGTAAACACATTCAAACATAAAAATTGCCATGAATGGTTAGGTACGTACATCACACGAAGTAGAAAAGAACGTTACAGGTAATACACGTCTGTAAGATGAGCACAAATGTTGACACTTCAAGGAATAGGCGTCTCTTTGACATCGTACGTTTTAGTTATGACCTTACTGAAACCACAAAACACAACTGATTGGCTTGAAACTTCACAAGCGTTGTTTTAGACCAGTGGTCGGCAACAGGCGGACCGCGAAAGGTCGAAGCTTGGACCGCAAATATTGTTAAATAACTTACCTACCTACTCAATTTAATTAATTTTTTTAAATAACTAGTTTTAGTAGGTAGATATATAGCTGTTGTTATGCAAGAGAGTGCGTTGGAAATTGAGGGTGCGGGCGGGAGGGAGCGTACTGGACGGCATATTTCGACACATCGTTAGTTATTAGGTAGTTGCGTTGCGATCTTGTGAGGGATCATTCGTTCATTTGGGTTATATTTGTCGTGTATTAAAACGCTTCGTACCTACATCAATATGGATCCTAAAAAGCGAAAAGCTGACGGTGAAAATAGGAAGTTTCTGACTGCGTGAACTGAACAATATTGTTTTATGATGCCTGATGGGCCTAAACCGGTTTCAGTTTGCCTCATATGCAACAAAACTGTCACTGTTGTTAAAAGTGCCAATTTAAAGCGACACTACGAAACAATTCATCCGTAGTTCTACAAAAACTTTCCTCTTGGCACTGAAGCTCGAAAAGAAAAACTCCAAGCATATCTAACTTCTTACAAAAAAAGGACGGCCTTACTAGTTCGCTGTATGAGCGAGCAAGAAAAATCCATAGAAGCGGCATTGCGTGTGTGCTGGACGCTTAATAAACACCAGAAGCCATTTTCAGACTCTGAGATAGTAAAAGAATGCATGTTGGAAGTGGCCACGGCACTTTTTGAACAGAAAAAGGATATTGTCGCCGCAGTTCATAGTATTCCATTTTCGGCAAGAAGTAATACAAAAAGAACCGAAATTTTAACTGCTGACAACGAAAGTAGTTTGCTCGAACTTCTGCAGAAGGCACCTTGCTACGCCATAGCACTTGATGAATCATGCGACATTGTTGATGATGAACAAATGTCTATTTTTGTGAGATTTTTTGGCATTGAAAGTAAATCGTTCAGGGAAGAATTGCCAACAATATTACCGTTTAAAGGTAAGACTCGCGGAGAAGATTTATTCAAGACTTTTGACCAATTCATAACAAAATCAAAGATTAGTTATGATAAAATAGTGTCCCTTTCAAGTGACGTTGCCCCAGCGATGATTGACAAAGAAAATGATTAGTAAAGAGAATCAGGGATAAGAATGCAGACCTAATATCTTATCAGTGCATAATTCACCAGACAGTCCTTTGTGGAAAACTTAGTGCTACTCTGAAAGAAGTAAAGAACAGCTTGGTCAAGTTGATCAGTTTTATGAGGTCCCGCTCTGCTCTTCAGCACCGACAGTTCAAGGAGTTTCTTTCTGAATGTGATTCGACGTATTCTGACTTACTGCAACACAACAATGTTCGTTGGCTAAGTAAAGGTCAAGTTATTGAACGTTTCTGGCAAATAAAAGAAGAAGTAACCTTCTTCTTGCAAAACTTGGATACGCAGGAAGCAAGGAATCACTTGATAGTTCATAACAAATGAGCGAAATATGCTAGCTGTGGCTTTCCTGAAAGACATTCTGAAATAAGTAAATGTGCTCAACACCGAGTTACAAGGAAATGGAAAATTAATATGTTATCTGATACAAAGTGTGTCTGTTTTCCGTCACAAGCTGGATATCTTTGAAAAAGATATTGCAAGTCAAGAATTTATTCATTTCCCGACAATTCTTAAATATAAAAAGAAGAACTCTGAAGAAGAAATTGCAGTTTTTATGGTTTATATCAGATCTTGGGAAGGAATTTGCTGCAAGATTCCAAGACTTCGCAGAGAAACTTCGGAAAGCTGTCTCATTTCCTTAAATAGCCCTATGAAGTTGCTGCAGCGGCAGAATGGACTAACGTGGCTGCGAAGTTGTTCAGTCTTTCAACGCCTTTTCTTCAAATGGAGATAATTGACTTGCAAGAAGATATTTCCTTGCAAATGTATAAAACTGCATCCACTGAAGAATTTTAGGGTAAACATGTTTCAGAAAAGTATGAAAATTGCAAAAAACTAGCTATCAACTTGGTTACTATGTTTGGATCCACATATGTATGTGAAACATCTTTTTCAAAAATGGATTTTTTGAAGAACAAATATCGTTCGAGATTAACGGACGCCCACCTTGAACTCTTCCCATTAGCTTTTCCCCGCATGAACCAAACTATAAAAATCTGGCTCAAGACCGCAGGTGTAATTTCTCGCATTAATTTTAAGAATACCTACCTATTGTGTTTTATATAATTGCTAAAATGAATCAAAATAAAAATTTAAAACTAGTATGTATTATGAGTTTTTTTTTCTGGACCTCGATAAAAATTTCCAATAGTATCCGTCCCCACTTAAAGTTACTTGCCGACCTCTATTTTAGACTATTTACCATTAGCATACACTGAAGGTTTCATTTAAAAAGTAGCGCTAAAGTATGAAATACGGGAAATTAGCAAACCTAAGCATCTCTGTGACGTGTGTTACCAGTTAAGGGTTAGAAACGAAAATAGATTTATTTCTACAAAGCTTTTGTACTGAAAACGAAAATGATCTAGAGAAACTTTCAGAATATTTATTAAATTTAGAAGAAAAACAAACTGAGCTTAAAACTTTAAATGAAAAAAAATGGAAGATTTAATTACTGACATTTAATTACAGCATTCCAAACCGAAACTCAAGGCTCTATTGAGTATGGCGAATCCAAAAGTGATCTTAAATGTAAAATAAAAAGCAAATTCAAGAAGTTCAAGATTGAGCCAAAAGTATCCGATCAAAGTGCTAATGTTTCTAATTTGAGTAATAATAGGAATTCAACAACTTCTATCAATTTAACTAAACTTAGTATTCCAACATTTAATGGCGATTCTAGCACATTCTTAGAATTTTTCAATAGCTTCACTAGTGCTATAGACGCCAATGAGCTTTTCTCGCGGGTGAAGCTTTAAAAACTGTAGCCGGTTTCTCCCTCACGGAATAAAATTACAAATCTTGTCTTAATTTGTTGAAAGACAGATATGGAAAACAATAATACTTAACGTTCGAAAAGTGAATGTCAATATACTAAGAACAAAGTTAATATCCTAACATCATCTGCTTCAAATGTTATTGTTAAAAGCGGTTGTATATTTTGTAATTCTAACTCACATACTGGATTAAAATGGAAAACCTTCACAAATGAACAAAATCGTTATAGGTTAGAAAAAGATGGCCGCTGTTACCGCTCTATAATTAACACGCATTAAATTAACTAGTGTAAAGCAAAAATTCAACCTTGGGAAACCTGCCAGAGTTTACATCATAACTCATTATTTTGCCGCAAAACAAAAAATAAAATTTTACCTCAAATTCAAAATCAAGAGAAAACCGAAGTTACTCCTATTCCAGATGACCAGACTGTAATGCCATCTGTTCTTAAGTCCAAGAATTCAATGAAAAATTATACCACTTTACTTCAAACTGCTACTGTTCAGGCAAAGAGTGAATCTAGAAGGGTAATTTCCAGATTATTATATGATTCCGATTCTCAAAAAACATTTATTAGAAAACATTTGGCAAGAGTAAAATGCTCAGGGGAAGAAAAGCTTCTTGTCTATACGTTTTCAAACCGAAATCCTTGCGGGTTTGAATGCGATCTAGTGAATATTACTCTACGAAGTAGATTTAACCCAGACGCATGCATTTATATCCAGGCTTTAGTAACAGAAGGGATTAGCGCCGGCCAGTTGCATTCTAACATCGACCCTAAGATATTCCAAAACATATTTCCAGACGGCTGTGGATTCGCGGACACATTGAATGATTTGAATCCCATCCAAATTCTATTGGGTGCAGATTTTATGTTTTCTACTCTACGAGAGCTAAAAAGAATTTTTATATTCAGCCTGATTATAATCAGGCAATTATTTCTACAAGAGAGGCTGTTTGGAAATACGGTAGTAGGACGGGCAGAAAGGCGCCTACAAGATACAACTTCCTGTTTGAAAGCCATTTGCGGGTCAGTAGAAAACGATTTGAAGTGTTTATGGAACTTCAAATCATTTTTGGTCTGGTCAGGATTTAACACAGATAATATATTTGAATTTAAAGAAAAGTTGCGAATTTAGTCCAATCAATGAGTGCTCAAAAGAGGGGTGTAGAGTGTATGGAATAAGCGATAATTTCTGACTTCAGGACTTTTTTAGGAGTAGTTAGTAGGTAAACATACTAAAAGTCCCCGCCCCTGGGGGGTGAGCTAAAGAGGGGGAGTGGAAAGGTCCCATTTTTTGGTTTTTCACTAATATCTCGACAACGGTGCACTATAGAAGAACATGTTAAATATAAAAATGAAAGCTAATTAAATTTCCTATAAAACTGTCAATATACATATTTGTCAAATTCCCAACGGTTTTCAAGATATACGGTATTGAAAATCGATAATTTTCGAAAAATCCCTTTTACCTCACTGTTTTTGTCAGACATTTGCTTCTAGTGCCTCCCACGATCGTTTCTTGAAATTGAAGAGCATTAAATTTCCTTCAATTTGATGTAGACTTTTGCCACTTTATCTTCACCCAATCAAAAGTTATATTATTTCTAACATATACGCTCAATTTCGATGTTCCTCTAGAAATGAGTATGTTGAGAGTCTGTTGTACACTGCTGGCCACTGTAAATGCAACACCCTGAAGGAAACATGCAAATAACATGGAATTTACAACATGCATTAGTAGAGGTGAGATATGTAAATGATTAGAATTTAAGCGAAGACGCACATCACGCGCGCCTGTGGCGCCACTTCAAAGCGCTATTTAAGGCTTGGAGATTACGACGATTTCAAGTTTGGCAATTGTGTTTTTCTTGTGATTTTTTCAAAAAAACGATCAATTATGCCTCGTCAAAAACAGCGATCATATTTTGATCAAGTATCCGAGTTCGACAGTGGAAGGATAGCGGCCTACCGAGATTGTGGATTATCTTTCAGGGAAATCGGTAGTCGTGTTGGACGAAACCAAACAACTGTAATGCGGATATGTGATCGTTGGATGCAGGACGGTACGACGGACCGGCCTGTTCGATCGCATCTACCTCAGCGCACCACTTCACGTGATGACAGGCAAATTGTGCGCATGGCAGTGACGGATCGCTCAGTCACATCACGAACCATAGCACAGCACATGCAGTCTGTAACGCATCATCCAGTGTCTGCGCGTACCATTCGACGCCGTTTACAGCAGAGTGGTCTGTCCGCAAGTCGTCCATTGCTTTGTCAACCCTTGACGCAGAACCACAGACGTCTCCGCCGCCAATGCTGCGATGACAGAAGGATGTGGACGGCAGAATGGAATGAAATTGTCTTTACTGACAAGTCACGCTTCTGTCTGCAACACCACGATGGTCGTATTCGAGTCTGGAGACACCGTGAAGAGATGATGCTGAACAGCTGCGTTATGCACCGCCACACTGGTCCTGCACCGGGTATTATGGTATGGGGCTGTATTGGATATCATTCTCGCACACCTCTAGTACGCATTGCCGGTACTTTAAACAGCCAGCGCTACATCTCCGAGGTGTTGGAGCCAGTTGTCCTTCCTTACCTTCAGGGCTTGCCTTAGCCATATTCCAACAGGATAATGCGCGACCACACGTGGCACGCATTGTCCAATGGTTCTTCGTCAATCGCCAGATTGAATTGCTTCCCTGGCCGCCTCGCTCTCCGGATCTTTCGCCGATAGAAAACACGTGGTCCATGGTTGCTCTACGATTGACCCAGATTCCATCCCCAGCTGCCACAGCAGATCAACTTTGGCAACGTGTGGAAGCTGCTTGGTCTGCTGTACCCCAAGAACTCATCCAAAGTCTCTTTGAATCAATGCCGAGGCGTATGGCAGCGGTGATCTCCAACAATGGCGGCTACTCTGGCTACTGATTTTGGCAGGAACCACACTTCACAGAAGTCTATAAATTTAATCATTTGATACTTGGTCAACATGTTATCTACAAAAAAAATTGGTTTTGATATCTATTGTCTTTCTTGGTGTTGCAATTTGGGTGGCCAGCAGTGTATTTTAACTGCTGTAACTTGCTATCATGATGAATAACAACACTTTAACAATGGAAATAAGGTAATTGCAATTGAAACACAACACTTTTTTTATAATTATAGCTTATATTATTGTAATGTTTTTAATTAGGTGAAGTTGATTAATAACAATTAATGATGGTAGGGGTAGAAAATTCGAAAATATTCCAGGCTTCCCCCTCGATATCAAAAAGACGCCGTCAGACTAGAATGTTACACCCTTCTTTTGTTACGTTCTTATCTTCTTTGAAGGCCCAAGTCGCCCGTTCCAGACCCTTCCACCCTTTAATTTCCAGTTATTTTCTTTACAATTATTTTCACTACTTCGTTTTTGCAGCATTTAAATATAAAATTAATACATTTAAATTAATTTAAAAAATACAATTCTTGGAATTCAATGAATGAAAATTATTATTTAAAAACAATAATAAAAATTTAATTTAATATTATCAAAAATATAATTCTTGAAAATTTAATGAATGTACACGCCTTTGCCAGAGTTGTGCGGGGTGATTTTCTTGTTGAAAATACCTTGTCAAACATGATATTAGATGAAGTCGAACTTTCGGAGGAAGAGCAGACATGCATCAGCACCCCTACGTGAGATTTCCTCTCCGAGCCTCCCCCGTTGGATTCTTTGAGCCAAAGTAATAACTCGAATCAGTGGCTATCAAATTTAGAGAAGCGATGGACAGGATCAGCAACTATGGACCCACTGAAATGCTATGGATCTAGTACTTCAAAATGGTGAATTTCATAAAGGAGTACATCCATGCAGAGAGGTCTAGCGATTTCCTTGCTTACCTGAATTGCTGTAAACGAATGATACCCTATTTTCACGATGCTGGACACTTCCCGTATGTCAGGTCTTGCCACTTATATGTATAGGATATGGAAAGCCTTTCTACTCTATTGACACCAGGGGAGTACGAGAAGTTCGTGAATAAAGGCTATTTAACTATGAGAAGAAATGACGGGTTCTGGTGCTGCATGTGGTAAGACAAGACCATCGAGACAACCTTGATGTGGTCATTCTCAAGACGAGATGGCATGACCCGTGGTAGAGGTATGACAGATAGTGTTCTCAGTAAATGAGTAATTGGGATGTCTTAAGCTCAAGATATAAGTGCTTCACTCGAAGAATATTGTGGTGTTTTGTTTTCATCAAGACAGCAGCACAAGGATTTTGGAGAAGCTCTCCAAAGTCGACATTGGCAAGCTTACACAATGGCTTGATAATTACCCTCCTTTTCTATGGACCGAGAAATCATGTCAATATAGCGACAGGAGTCGTGGGAGATGATACAAGCTTATGTCATGATGCAGTTACAACTGGCAAACGAGCAATGGCAAAAATGTAAAACTTGCCATTCCCAAATATCAAACTGTCACGGAAAGATCGCTCACTTCCTCTTTCCTCAATGAATTCAATAATCAAGATTGACAATGAAAAAGTTTTTGTGGATCCATTCTTGCCTTTTCAGCTAATCTCCATTACCAAGAAATTGGACGAGCATTTGAAGAATTATATGCAATATGAACTTACTCCCTACCCCGTGGCATTTTTCAACAAAAGTGAAATGAGAAAGTGCAGAAAGTCAGCGCTATACACACTGTTTAAGCAAATGGATAAGGATGTTGATTTAACTACCTTTGAATTTGTTGTTCATGGGGGATTCCTAGTCCACAAAGTTGTTTGGCAAAAAGAGACATCTATATCAACCATTTTTTATTTTGTGTTAGATTTCTGAAGACCCATTATCATGAGAGAGGTTGTACAGTGTTTTTGATGGGTACACTGACACATCAGAGAGCACAAAAGAAGCTGAACAGAGTCGACGATATCGACTCAGGAGATGTGTGACATCAATGTCAGTTTGGAAAGTGAAATTAAGTTAAACAAGAGGAGCATCGAAATTGAGCTTACATGTTAGAAATACTATAACTTTTGATTGATTGAAGATAAAGTGGCAAAAGTCAATATCAAATTGAAGGAAATTTAATGCTCTACAACTTCGTCCATGACAATTTTTCTGAGAAACTATCGTGGGAGGCACTAGAAGCAAATGTGTGACAAGACCAGTGAGGTAAAAATGATTTTTTCGAAAATTATCGATTTTTAATACCGTATATCTTGAAAACCGTTGGGAATTTGACAAATATGTATATTGACAGTTTTATAGGAAATTGAATTAGCTTTCATTTTTATACTTAACATGTTCTTCTATAGTGCACCGTTTCCGAGATATAAGTGAAAAATAAAAAAAATGGGACCTTTCCACTCCCCTTCCCTCTTTAGCTCACCCCCCAGGGGCGGGACTTTTAGTACGTTTACCTACTAACTACTCCTAACAAAGTCCTGAAGTAAAAATGTATCGCATATTCCATGCACTCTACAATGCATTCATTGACTGGACTATTTGTAAATGGGAGATATGAGACTCCGCTTTTATGGAAATCAGAATCTACACGGGGAAATTTATAAGATAATTTTGAAGTTGCGAAAAGGAGGTTCACTATGCTAGAGAAAAGATTTTAAGGGTAATGAATTATTATTTGAAAGATATAATGGTGTTATGAAGGAACGATTAAAAGAAGGCATTATCGAAGTGTGTAACGATAGTTGTTTTGTTGAGTATACCATGCCACATCGAGGTGTTTTCAGGGAGAATTCTTCTAGTACAAAAACAAGGGTAGTTTACGATGCTAGTAGCAAACAAGGGACTAACAGTAGTCATATAGAGAGTCGTCTTTCTGGAGAAAATTTAAATGAAAATCTGGTAGACATTATCTTCAAATTTAGAGAACACAAAATTGGGTTTTTTGGAGATATAGCTCGAGCTTTCCTTAAAATTCAAGTCTTTGACAGTCTTTGACAGCCATTGTTTCGGTGTCACGAGTTCACCGTATGTTTTGGCTGCAACTATCATGACTCACCTTAAAGCATATGAAATGACAAAATCCTCAAGCGTATGAAATGTTATGTACATCCTTATATGTGGATGATCATTTTATGGAGGTTCCATGGTACAAGAAGCATTTATGCTATTTGCTGATGCTCTTTCGATTTTGAAAGACGCGAACATCACTAAGAAAGTTTGATACAAATTCTAAGGAATTAAAAGTTTTATTGAAGAATTGTAGTCCTTTAATTGAAATAAATGAACACTCTGATTCGCATTTAAAAGTGTTAGAACTCCATTGGAATAACCAGGAAGATACACTACGGCTTGACATAAAATCATTATTGTCAAATTTGGATGACAACAAATGTACGAAAAGAAATGTTCTTCACATTTACTGCTTACTGGCCAGGCAAACGATAACATCAGTTCTCGGAAAATGTGTCATATGCAAGAAATTCAATTCTTCTCCTGGAAATCAACTGATCGAAGTGGAACAAGCAGCCCCATTTTCGATCATTGGCATCGATTTTGAAGGTTCGTTATTTGTTAATGAAACTAAACAATATATTATCTCGATAACATGCGCAGTGACTAGAAGTATTCATCTGGAACTTGTCGGTAATTCATCGGCGGATACTTCTGTATTAGCCTCCGGAATATTTGTTGCTAGACGGGGCTTGTGCTCTGTGGTGTTTTCCGATAATGCACGCACTTTTAAACGTGCTAAACTAGAGCTAAAGCAAATATGGGCAGTTATGAACCATCCAGAATTGAAAGAATTTTATGCTTCCAACAATATTAAATGACAGTATATCGTTGAGCGAGGAGGAACGTTTGGTGCGAGCAGTAAAGGTAGCTGTCCGAAACACCCTGGAAAATTTGTCTCTGACTATTGAACAATTGCAAAATGTTCTCGCTGAAGTTGAAGGAATGATTAATTCTCGATCGATAACTCATGTTGGAAGTGATACAGGGGAGCCAAATCCCTTAGCCCCAGCACTTTTAGGGAAAAGAATATCTTCACTACCCTCTGTAAGACTTCACTTCTATTTCAAATTTCTGCTCTAGGAAAACATTGATTAACGCATTTTATTATCGAGAAAAATAAATGAGATTCTTTTGGTTCAGGAGGATAAATGATTATTTATTAAATCTATCAGATTATTCAAGTTTGGCTAAAACCAACATACCCCAGTTTAAAGTTAATGATATACTTTTAGTTAAAGATGATCATTTACCCCGAAACTTTTCGAAAATGGATTGAATTCTTAAATTATTTCCTGGAAGAGATGGCAAGGTGAGGGCTTGCGAGATAAAATCTGAGTCATCAGTTATTAAACGACCTGTAGAATTGTTAAACAACTTCAAACTCCAGAATTAAAGTAATAGCTTTGATATTAATGATCTTTTAAATGTTTCTCTTTTTTAGGTAATTTCTCTTAAATCTTGATGTAAATAGTTAAATTTTCATGACATTATTCAACATGGATATAGTTGATAATATAGATATAGTTGTACATGACAGAAGATATAGTCTGTATTTTTTTTAGTACTGTTACTTTTGCATATTTTGTATTATTGATTGATTAGTTTTATTGTTACTTGTATTTATATCTTGAATTATTATTATCTTGAATTTTGATGAACCCCTCTGTAGTTCATGGGGATGTTGCAAATCGAATGGATTGAGTAAGTGGAGTTCAACTGGCACTCATCGATACCACGTGACCCCCGGAGAACCATATAAAATCTGTTGTTTATGTTTTGACTGGTCTTGCTAGGTTTGAAATGAATGGATCACACCTTGGCAATGCTCCCCAGGTATCATTAATTATACCCTGTATTAAATTCAGTCTAATTTTAATTGTTATATGTTATGTGTGGTGTTAAAATAAAAGGATAAAACAACCATCCAGGACTCTTACAGGCTATTTGGCACCTTATACATTTCGTATTTAAGGATAAACTTTTCATTTTCGTCATAATGCCTGAATGGTTTAATGGCATTCATGATGGAATCTGCGATGTACATCATCTACAGTGATGTCTTAAGTTGAACATTAAGTAACGTTAAGTAATTTGCTAAAACCAATTAATCGTGAGATATTTTTAAGAGGATTTGTCATCCACTTTCCTTTAGAATCAAATCATTTGACACTGCTCTTATTCTGGATAAGAGCAGTGTTACTTTCTGTCCTTCCAATTTGGAAATTAAACTTTATGTGGAGCGTACAGAGCTTCAGGGATGACGTAATGTAACCGTTTCATTCCGATTGCAAACTGCGATGTTCAGTTGGTATCGCTTATTGCGATGCCTAAATTTAATATTCCAAATTTTCGATGTTTCGTTACATATTATTGTAATATTTGCTATTTATTGTACGTTTATGTTTGTGGTACAATTATATAGTGTTTATTTGGCATTCTCTTTTTCTGTTTTCTGCATACCTTTATGCAAATCAGCCAGATGCACGCGTGGTTTTGACTGTACATAACGCGCTGGCTTTACTTACCTCTCGGGTCAGTTGGGGCATTGTGTGAGGCAGAAAGCTATAGTGTTCGTCTCTATATTGTCGATGTTTTTTATTTTGTGGTGGCTTATCTTAAGGGGAGTGGTCACTTTTACGTACCTTTAAAAGTATCATTTTTAGACCCATGTTCGATTGTATGTACTACTCATGATTTTTGCTTCATTTACATGAAATTTTTTGAGTAACTGTCTATAATACTGTTTATTATTGATGCAATTTTTCAAGGTAATTAATAAAAATGACTTTTTATGAATAAAAAGTGAATTTTTTTTTTTAAATCGAGCATTTTGCAGTCAACTACTGTGCGCATTCTGTCAAAATAAATTATTAAGGTACATTAATAATTTTTTTACTATATATGATTATAATACTTCAGGCAACAATATCCAGCAACATTATTCTAAAATATATTAAAACATTTTAGTACGTGCTATTTTTAATTAGAAATTTCAAAAATGACTGAGTAAAAGCTTATAAAAAAATTCTTTAAAAAATTAAAATATATTAAGGTTAAATTTTGGTGGATTTTGTTGTCTAAAGTGTTGTAATCACATATAGTAAGCAATTATTAATGTACCTTAATAATTTATTCTGATAGAATGCGCACAGTAGTTGACTACAAAATGCTCGATTTAAAAACATTATTCACTTTTTATGCATAAAAAAATCCTTTTATTTCTTTTATTAATTACCTTGAAATATTGCATATATAATAAACAGTATTATAGGCAGTTACTCAAAAATTTTCATGTAAATCAAGCAAAAATCATGAGTAGTACATACAATCCAGCATAGGTCTAAAAATGATACTTTAGAGGTACGTAAAAGTGACCACTCCCCTTAAAAGAGAAAATAAGCCTACGTTTTGCTTTTAAGAAAGACTTTGTTTTTGTTATTTTACTTGCTGCTGCTTCAGCCCACTGCTACATTCTGCAATAATGCTTTCAGATATTTCTTGAGCTGCTTTTAAAGTATCTACCATATCTTATTTAGTGTTTTAGTCGTGCATCCATAATAATTTGTGATTTCCTTAACCTTTCTGGAATATTTATAAACCAAAAAAGTTTGACTTTGTTCTAAAATAAAACTAATGAAAATTGTTTTAATAATAATAGTAACATTTACAATGAACTTTATTTTCAACATATTAAATTTATACTTTTCTTGTCGCTTTCAAATGAATTGGAGTGTCAGCATTAAAGACAATATTATTTAACTTGATTATTTAATGCGAAGCTACTGCAACGACTCGCATTACAGAGCAAACCTAAAAAACAACATAAAATGCAAAAACAAAGTCAATCAAGTGATATACGCCTGGCGCGCCATCTCTTGGAGCGAATGTCAGTGAAAGCGAACGGAGGGGAACCCCAAAACAAATATGGTCTAGGGCGTAAAATTTTTAAATACGACACTGATTCTAGAGTACCAGGAATAACTGCCAAAAGTTTTTGAAAGTCCTTAAAGAAAGACAAAAAAATATTTGAGGCTTGCGTGTGTGTACTGGTTATCCTACCCCATATTAATCATAATGCTCAAGCCCAACTGCAGTTTCATGTACTCAAAAACAAAAATCTCGTTTTTGTCAATTTTTCAAAAGGAACATAGCTATTTTCATGACATGTAGTTTTTAGACTGTTATACTTGAAATACGACACTGATTCTAGAGTACCAGGAATAACTGCCAAAAGTTTTTGAAAGTCCTTAAAGAAAGACAAAAAAATATTTGAGACTTGCGTGTGTGTACAGGTTATCCTACCCCATATTAATCATAATGCTCAAGCCCAACTGCAGTTTCATGTACTCAAAAACAAAAATCTCGTTTTTGTCAATTTTTCAAAAGGAACATAGCTATTTTCATGACATGTAGTTTTTAGACTGTTATACTTGAAATACGACACTGATTCTAGAGTACCAGGAATAACTGCCAAAAGTTTTTGAAAGTCCTTAAAGAAAGACAAAAAAATATTTGAGACTTGCGTGTGTGTACAGGTTATCCTACCCCATATTAATCATAATGCTCAAGCCCAACTGCAGTTTCATGTACTCAAAAACAAAAATCTCGTTTTTGTCAATTTTTCAAAAGGAACATAGCTATTTTCATGACATGTAGTTTTTAGACTGTTATACTTGAAATACGACACTGATTCTAGAGTACCAGGAATAACTGCCAAAAGTTTTTGAAAGTCCTTAAAGAAAGACAAAAAAATATTTGAGACTTGCGTGTGTGTACAGGTTATCCTACCCCATATTAATCATAATGCTCAAGCCCAACTGCAGTTTCATGTACTCAAAAACAAAAATCTCGTTTTTGTCAATTTTTCAAAAGGAACATAGCTATTTTCATGACATGTAGTTTTTAGACTGTTATACTTGAAATACGACACTGATTCTAGAGTACGAGGAATAACTGCCAAAAGTTTTTGAAAGTCCTTAAAGAAAGACAAAAAAATATTTGAGACTTGCGTGTGTGTACAGGTTATCCTACCCCATATTAATCATAATGCTCAAGCCCAACTGCAGTTTCATGTACTCAAAAACAAAAATCTCGTTTTTGTCAATTTTTCAAAAGGAACATAGCTATTTTCATGACATGTAGTTTTTAGACTGTTATACTTGAAATACGACACTGATTCTAGAGTACCAGGAATAACTGCCAAAAGTTTTTGAAAGTCCTTAAAGAAAGACAAAAAAATATTTGAGACTTGCGTGTGTGTACAGGTTATCCTACCCCATATTAATCATAATGCTCAAGCCCAACTGCAGTTTCATGTACTCAAAAACAAAAATCTCGTTTTTGTCAATTTTTCAAAAGGAACATAGCTATTTTCATGACATGTAGTTTTTAGACTGTTATACTTGAAATACGACACTGATTCTAGAGTACCAGGAATAACTGCCAAAAGTTTTTGAAAGTCCTTAAAGAAAGACAAAAAAATATTTGAGACTTGCGTGTGTGTACAGGTTATCCTACCCCATATTAATCATAATGCTCAAGCCCAACTGCAGTTTCATGTACTCAAAAACAAAAATCTCGTTTTTGTCAATTTTTCAAAAGGAACATAGCTATTTTCATGACATGTAGTTTTTAGACTGTTATACTTGAAATACGACACTGATTCTAGAGTACCAGGAATAACTGCCAAAAGTTTTTGAAAGTCCTTAAAGAAAGACAAAAAAATATTTGAGACTTGCATGTGTGTACAGGTTATCCTACCCCATATTAATCATAATGCTCAAGCCCAACTGCAGTTTCATGTACTCAAAAACAAAAATCTCGTTTTTGTCAATTTTTCAAAAGGAACATAGCTATTTTCATGACATGTAGTTTTTAGACTGTTATACTTGAAATACGACACTGATTCTAGAGTACCAGGAATAACTGCCAAAAGTTTTTGAAAGTCCTTAAAGAAAGACAAAAAAATATTTGAGACTTGCGTGTGTGTACAGGTTATCCTACCCCATATTAATCATAATGCTCAAGCCCAACTGCAGTTTCATGTACTCAAAAACAAAAATCTCGTTTTTGTCAATTTTTCAAAAGAAACATAGCTATTTTCATGACATGTAGTTTTTAGACTGTTATACTTGAAATACGACACTGATTCTAGAGTACCAGGAATAACTGCCAAAAGTTTTTGAAAGTCCTTAAAGAAAGACAAAAAAATATTTGAGACTTGCGTGTGTGTACAGGTTATCCTACCCCATATTAATCATAATGCTCAAGCCCAACTGCAGTTTCATGTACTCAAAAACAAAAATCTCGTTTTTGTCAATTTTTCAAAAGGAACATAGCTATTTTCATGACATGTAGTTTTTAGACTGTTATACTTGAAATACGACACTGATTCTAGAGTACCAGGAATAACTGCCAAAAGTTTTTGAAAGTCCTTAAAGAAAGACAAAAAAATATTTGAGACTTGCGTGTGTGTACAGGTTATCCTACCCCATATTAATCATAATGCTCAAGCCCAACTGCAGTTTCATGTACTCAAAAACAAAAATCTCGTTTTTGTCAAGTTTTCAAAAGGAACATAGCTATTTTCATGACATGTAGTTTTTAGACTGTTATACTTGAAATACGACACTGATTCTAGAGTACCAGGAATAACTGCCAAAAGTTTTTGAAAGTCCTTAAAGAAAGACAAAAAAATATTTGAGACTTGCGTGTGTGTACAGGTTATCCTACCCCATAATAATCATAATGCTCAAGCCCAACTGCAGTTTCATGTACTCAAAAACAAAAATCTCGTTTTTGTCAATTTTTCAAAAGGAACATAGCTATTTTCATGACATGTAGTTTTTAGACTGTTATACTTGAAATACGACACTGATTCTAGAGTACCAGGAATGACTGCCAAAAGTTTTTGAAAGTCCTTAAAGAAAGACAAAAAAATATTTGAGACTTGCGTGTGTGTACAGGTTATCCTACCCCATATTAATCATAATGCTCAAGCCCAACTGCAGTTTCATGTACTCAAAAACAAAAATCTCGTTTTTGTCAATTTTTCAAAAGGAACATAGCTATTTTCATGACATGTAGTTTTTAGACTGTTATACTTGAAATACGACACTGATTCTAGAGTACCAGGAATAACTGCCAAAAGTTTTTGAAAGTCCTTAAAGAAAGACAAAAAAATATTTGAGACTTGCGTGTGTGTACAGGTTATCCTACCCCATATTAATCATAATGCTCAAGCCCAACTGCAGTTTCATGTACTCAAAAACAAAAGTCTCGTTTTTGTCAATTTTTCAAAAGGAACATAGCTATTTTCATGACATGTAGTTTTTAGACTGTTATACTTGAAATACGACACTGATTCTAGAGTACCAGGAATGACTGCCAAAAGTTTTTGAAAGTCCTTAGAGAAAGACAAAAAAATATTTGAGACTTGCGTGTGTGTACAGGTTATCCTACCCCATATTAATCATAATGCTCAAGCCCAACTGCAGTTTCATGTACTCAAAAACAAAAATCTCGTTTTTGTCAATTTTTCAAAAGGAACATAGCTATTTTCATGAAATGTAGTTTTTAGACTGTTATACTTGAAATACGACACTCATTCTAGAGTACCAGGAATAACTGCCAAAAGTTTTTGAAAGTCCTTAGAGAAAGACAAAAAAATATTTGAGACTTGCGTGTGTGTACAGGTTATCCTACCCCATATTAATCATAATGCTCAAGCCCAACTGCAGTTTCATGTACTCAAAAACAAAAATCTCGTTTTTGTCAATTTTTCAAAAGGAACATAGCTATTTTCATGACATGTAGTTTTTAGACTGTTATACTTGAAATACGACACTGATTCTAGAGTACCAGGAATAACTGCCAAAAGTTTTTGAAAGTCCTTAAAGAAAGACAAAAAAATATTTGAGACTTGCGTGTGTGTACAGGTTATCCTACCCCATATTAATCATAATGCTCAAGCCCAACTGCAGTTTCATGTACTCAAAAACAAAAATCTCGTTTTTGTCAATTTTTCAAAAGGAACATAGCTATTTTCATGACATGTAGTTTTTAGACTGTTATACTTGAAATACGACACTGATTCTAGAGTACCAGGAATAACTGCCAAAAGTTTTTGAAAGTCCTTAGAGAAAGACAAAAAAATATTTGAGACTTGCGTGTGTGTACAGGTTATCCTACCCCATATTAATCATAATGCTCAAGCCCAACTGCAGTTTCATGTACTCAAAAACAAAAATCTCGTTTTTGTCAATTTTTCAAAAGGAACATAGCTATTTTCATGACATGTAGTTTTTAGACTGTTATACTTGAAATACGACACTGATTCTAGAGTACCAGGAATAACTGCCAAAAGTTTTTGAAAGTCCTTAAAGAAAGACAAAAAAATATTTGAGACTTGCGTGTGTGTACAGGTTATCCTACCCCATATTAATCATAATGCTCAAGCCCAACTGCAGTTTCATGTACTCAAAAACAAAAATCTCGTTTTTGTCAATTTTTCAAAAGGAACATAGCTATTTTCATGACATGTAGTTTTTAGACTGTTATACTTGAAATACGACACTGATTCTAGAGTACCAGGAATAACTGCCAAAAGTTTTTGAAAGTCCTTAGAGAAAGACAAAAAAATATTTGAGACTTGCGTGTGTGTACAGGTTATCCTACCCCATATTAATCATAATGCTCAAGCCCAACTGCAGTTTCATGTACTCAAAAACAAAAATCTCGTTTTTGTCAAGTTTTCAAAAGGAACATAGCTATTTTCTTGACATGTAGTTTTTAGACTGTTATACTTGAAATACGACACTGATTCTAGAGTACCAGGAATAACTGCCAAAAGTTTTTGAAAGTCCTTAAAGAAAGACAAAAAAATATTTGAGACTTGCGTGTGTGTACAGGTTATCCTACCCCATATTAATCATAATGCTCAAGCCCAACTGCAGTTTCATGTACTCAAAAACAAAAATCTCGTTTTTGTCAATTTTTCAAAAGGAACATAGCTATTTTCATGACATGTAGTTTTTAGACTGTTATACTTGAAATACGACACTGATTCTAGAGTACCAGGAATAACTGCCAAAAGTTTTTGAAAGTCCTTAAAGAAAGACAAAAAAATATTTGAGACTTGCGTGTGTGTACAGGTTGTCCTACCCCATATTAATCATAATGCTCAAGCCCAACTGCAGTTTCATGTACTCAAAAACAAAAATCTCGTTTTTGTCAATTTTTCAAAAGGAACATAGCTATTTTCATGACATGTAGTTTTTAGACTGTTATACTTGAAATACGACACTGATTCTAGAGTACCAGGAATGACTGCCAAAAGTTTTTGAAAGTCCTTAAAGAAAGACAAAAAATATTTGAGACTTGCGTGTGAGTACAGGTTATCCTAACCCATATTAATCATAATACTCAAGCCCAACTGCAGTTTCATGTACTCAAAAACAAAAATCTCGTTTTTGTCAATTTTTCAAAAGGAACATAGCTATTTTCATGACATGTAGTTTTTAGACTGTTATACTTGAAATACGACACTGATTCTAGAGTACCAGGAATAACTGCCAAAAGTTTTTGAAAGTCCTTAAAGAAAGACAAAAAAATATTTGAGACTTGCGTGTGTGTACAGGTTATCCTACCCCATATTAATCATAATGCTCAAGCCCAACTGCAGTTTCATGTACTCAAAAACAAAAATCTCGTTTTTGTCAATTTTTCAAAAGGAACATAGCTATTTTCATGACTTGTAGTTTTTAGACTGTTATACTTGAAATACGACACTGATTCTAGAGTACCAGGAATAACTGCCAAAAGTTTTTGAAAGTCCTTAAAGAAAGACAAAAAAATATTTGAGACTTGCGTGTGTGTACAGGTTATCCTACCCCATATTAATCATAATGCTCAAGCCCAACTGCAGTTTCATGTACTCAAAAACAAAAATCTCGTTTTTGTCAATTTTTCAAAAGGAACATAGCTATTTTCATGACATGTAGTTTTTAGACTGTTATACTTGAAATACGACACTGATTCTAGAGTACCAGGAATAACTGCCAAAAGTTTTTGAAAGTCCTTAAAGAAAGACAAAAAAATATTTGAGACTTGCGTGTGTGTACAGGTTATCCTACCCCATATTAATCATAATGCTCAAGCCCAACTGCAGTTTCATGTACTCAAAAACAAAAATCTCGTTTTTGTCAATTTTTCAAAAGGAACATAGCTATTTTCATGACATGTAGTTTTTAGACTGTTATACTTGAAATACGACACTGATTCTAGAGTACCAGGAATAACTGCCAAAAGTTTTTGAAAGTCCTTAAAGAAAGCAAAAAAATATTTGAGACTTGCGTGTGTGTACAGGTTATCCTACCCCATATTAATCATAATGCTCAAGCCCAACTGCAGTTTCATGTACTCAAAAACAAAAATCTCGTTTTTGTCAATTTTTCAAAAGGAACATAGCTATTTTCATGAAATGTAGTTTTTAGACTTTTATACTTGAAATACGACACTGATTCTAGAGTACCAGGAATGACTGCCAAAAGTTTTTGAAAGTCCTTAAAGAAAGACAAAAAATATTTGAGACTTGCGTGTGTGTACAGGTTATCCTACCCCATATTAATCATAATGCTCAAGCCCAACTGCAGTTTCATGTACTCAAAAACAAAAATCTCGTTTTTGTCAATTTTTCAAAAGGAACATAGCTATTTTCATGACATGTAGTTTTTAGACTGTTATACTTGAAATACGACACTGATTCTAGAGTACCAGGAATAACTGCCAAAAGTTTTTGAAAGTCCTTAAAGAAAGACAAAAAAATATTTGAGACTTGCGTGTGTGTACAGGTTATCCTACCCCATATTAATCATAATGCTCAAGCCCAACTGCAGTTTCATGTACTCAAAAACAAAAATCTCGTTTTTGTCAATTTTTCAAAAGGAACATAGCTATTTTCATGACATGTAGTTTTTAGACTGTTATACTTGAAATACGACACTGATTCTAGAGTACCAGGAATAACTGCCAAAAGTTTTTGAAAGTCCTTAAAGAAAGACAAAAAAATATTTGAGACTTGCGTGTGTGTACAGGTTATCCTACCCCATATTAATCATAATGCTCAAGCCCAACTGCAGTTTCATGTACTCAAAAACAAAAATCTCGTTTTTGTCAATTTTTCAAAAGGAACATAGCTATTTTCATGACATGTAGTTTTTAGACTGTTATACTTGAAATACGACACTGATTCTAGAGTACCAGGAATAACTGCCAAAAGTTTTTGAAAGTCCTTAAAGAAAGACAAAAAAATATTTGAGACTTGCGTGTGTGTACAGGTTATCCTACCCCATATTAATCATAATGCTCAAGCCCAACTGCAGTTTCATGTACTCAAAAACAAAAATCTCGTTTTTGTCAATTTTTCAAAAGGAACATAGCTATTTTCATGACATGTAGTTTTTAGACTGTTATACTTGAAATACGACACTGATTCTAGAGTACCAGGAATGACTGCCAAAAGTTTTTGAAAGTCCTTAAAGAAAGACAAAAAAATATTTGAGACTTGCGTGTGTGTACAGGTTATCCTACCCCATATTAATCATAATGCTCAAGCCCAACTGCAGTTTCATGTACTCAAAAACAAAAATCTCGTTTTTGTCAATTTTTCAAAAGGAACATAGCTATTTTCATGACATGTAGTTTTTAGACTGTTATACTTGAAATACGACACTGATTCTAAAGTACCAGGAATAACTGCCAAAAGTTTTTGAAAGTCCTTAAAGAAAGCAAAAAAATATTTGAGACTTGCGTGTGTGTACAGGTTTTCCTACCCCATATTAATCATAATGCTCAAGCCCAACTGCAGTTTCATGTACTCAAAAACAAAAATCTCGTTTTTGTCAATTTTTCAAAAGGAACATAGCTATTTTCATGACATGTAGTTTTTAGACTGTTATACTTGAAATACGACACTGATTCTAGAGTACCAGGAATAACTGCCAAAAGTTTTTGAAAGTCCTTAGAGAAAGACAAAAAAATATTTGAGACTTGCGTGTGTGTACAGGTTATCCTACCCCATATTAATCATAATGCTCAAGCCCAACTGCAGTTTCATGTACTCAAAAACAAAAATCTCGTTTTTGTCAATTTTTCAAAAGGAACATAGCTATTTTCATGACATGTAGTTTTTAGACTGTTATACTTGAAATACGACACTGATTCTAGAGTACCAGGAATAACTGCCAAAAGTTTTTGAAAGTCCTTAAAGAAAGACAAAAAAATATTTGAGACTTGCGTGTGTGTACAGGTTATCCTACCCCATATTAATCATAATGCTCAAGCCCAACTGCAGTTTCATGTACTCAAAAACAAAAATCTCGTTTTTGTCAATTTTTCAAAAGGAACATAGCTATTTTCATGACATGTAGTTTTTAGACTGTTATACTTGAAATACGACACTGATTCTAGAGTACCAGGAATAACTGCCAAAAGTTTTTGAAAGTCCTTAAAGAAAGACAAAAAAATATTTGAGACTTGCGTGTGTGTACAGGTTATCCTACCCCATATTAATCATAATGCTCAAGCCCAACTGCAGTTTCATGTACTCAAAAACAAAAATCTCGTTTTTGTCAATTTTTCAAAAGGAACATAGCTATTTTCATGACATGTAGTTTTTAGACTGTTATACTTGAAATACGACACTGATTCTAGAGTACCAGGAATGACTGCCAAAAGTTTTTGAAAGTCCTTAAAGAAAGACAAAAAAATATTTGAGACTTGCGTGTGTGTACAGGTTATCCTACCCCATATTAATCATAATGCTCAAGCCCAACTGCAGTTTCATGTACTCAAAAACAAAAATCTCGTTTTTGTCAATTTTTCAAAAGGAACATAGCTATTTTCATGACATGTAGTTTTTAGACTGTTATACTTGAAATACGACACTGATTCTAAAGTACCAGGAATAACTGCCAAAAGTTTTTGAAAGTCCTTAAAGAAAGCAAAAAAATATTTGAGACTTGCGTGTGTGTACAGGTTTCCCTACCCCATATTAATCATAATGCTCAAGCCCAACTGCAGTTTCATGTACTCAAAAACAAAAATCTCGTTTTTGTCAATTTTTCAAAAGGAACATAGCTATTTTCATGACATGTAGTTTTTAGACTGTTATACTTGAAATACGACACTGATTCTAGAGTACCAGGAATAACTGCCAAAAGTTTTTGAAAGTCCTTAGAGAAAGACAAAAAAATATTTGAGACTTGCGTGTGTGTACAGGTTATCCTACCCCATATTAATCATAATGCTCAAGCCCAACTGCAGTTTCATGTACTCAAAAACAAAAATCTCGTTTTTGTCAATTTTTCAAAAGGAACATAGCTATTTTCATGACATGTAGTTTTTAGACTGTTATACTTGAAATACGACACTGATTCTAGAGTACCAGGAATAACTGCCAAAAGTTTTTGAAAGTCCTTAAAGAAAGACAAAAAAATATTTGAGACTTGCGTGTGTGTACAGGTTATCCTACCCCATATTAATCATAATGCTCAAGCCCAACTGCAGTTTCATGTACTCAAAAACAAAAATCTCGTTTTTGTCAATTTTTCAAAAGGAACATAGCTATTTTCTTGACATGTAGTTTTTAGACTGTTATACTTGAAATACGACACTGATTCTAGAGTACCAGGAATAACTGCCAAAAGTTTTTGAAAGTCCTTAAAGAAAGACAAAAAAATATTTGAGACTTGCGTGTGTGTACAGGTTATCCTACCCCATATTAATCATAATGCTCAAGCCCAACTGCAGTTTCATGTACTCAAAAACAAAAATCTCGTTTTTGTCAATTTTTCAAAAGGAACATAGCTATTTTCATGACATGTAGTTTTTAGACTGTTATACTTGAAATACGACACTGATTCTAGAGTACCAGGAATAACTGCCAAAAGTTTTTGAAAGTCCTTAAAGAAAGACAAAAAAATATTTGAGACTTGCGTGTGTGTACAGGTTATCCTACCCCATATTAATCATAATGCTCAAGCCCAACTGCAGTTTCATGTACTCAAAAACAAAAATCTCGTTTTTGTCAATTTTTCAAAAGGAACATAGCTATTTTCATGACATGTAGTTTTTAGACTGTTATACTTGAAATACGACACTGATTCTAGAGTACCAGGAATGACTGCCAAAAGTTTTTGAAAGTCCTTAAAGAAAGACAAAAAATATTTGAGACTTGCGTGTGTGTACAGGTTATCCTACCCCATATTAATCATAATACTCAAGCCCAACTGCAGTTTCATGTACTCAAAAACAAAAATCTCGTTTTTGTCAATTTTTCAAAAGGAACATAGCTATTTTCATGACATGTAGTTTTTAGACTGTTATACTTGAAATACGACACTGATTCTAGAGTACCAGGAATAACTGCCAAAAGTTTTTGAAAGTCCTTAAAGAAAGACAAAAAAATATTTGAGACTTGCGTGTGTGTACAGGTTATCCTACCCCATATTAATCATAATGCTCAAGCCCAACTGCAGTTTCATGTACTCAAAAACAAAAATCTCGTTTTTGTCAATTTTTCAAAAGGAACATAGCTATTTTCATGACTTGTAGTTTTTAGACTGTTATACTTGAAATACGACACTGATTCTAGAGTACCAGGAATAACTGCCAAAAGTTTTTGAAAGTCCTTAAAGAAAGACAAAAAAATATTTGAGACTTGCGTGTGTGTACAGGTTATCCTACCCCATATTAATCATAATGCTCAAGCCCAACTGCAGTTTCATGTACTCAAAAACAAAAATCTCGTTTTTGTCAATTTTTCAAAAGGAACATAGCTATTTTCATGACATGTAGTTTTTAGACTGTTATACTTGAAATACGACACTGATTCTAGAGTACCAGGAATAACTGCCAAAAGTTTTTGAAAGTCCTTAAAGAAAGACAAAAAAATATTTGAGACTTGCGTGTGTGTACAGGTTATCCTACCCCATATTAATCATAATGCTCAAGCCCAACTGCAGTTTCATGTACTCAAAAACAAAAATCTCGTTTTTGTCAATTTTTCAAAAGGAACATAGCTATTTTCATGACATGTAGTTTTTAGACTGTTATACTTGAAATACGACACTGATTCTAGAGTACCAGGAATAACTGCCAAAAGTTTTTGAAAGTCCTTAAAGAAAGCAAAAAAATATTTGAGACTTGCGTGTGTGTACAGGTTATCCTACCCCATATTAATCATAATGCTCAAGCCCAACTGCAGTTTCATGTACTCAAAAACAAAAATCTCGTTTTTGTCAATTTTTCAAAAGGAACATAGCTATTTTCATGAAATGTAGTTTTTAGACTGTTATACTTGAAATACGACACTGATTCTAGAGTACCAGGAATGACTGCCAAAAGTTTTTGAAAGTCCTTAAAGAAAGACAAAAAATATTTGAGACTTGCGTGTGTGTACAGGTTATCCTACCCCATATTAATCATAATGCTCAAGCCCAACTGCAGTTTCATGTACTCAAAAACAAAAATCTCGTTTTTGTCAATTTTTCAAAAGGAACATAGCTATTTTCATGACATGTAGTTTTTAGACTGTTATACTTGAAATACGACACTGATTCTAGAGTACCAGGAATAACTGCCAAAAGTTTTTGAAAGTCCTTAGAGAAAGACAAAAAAATATTTGAGACTTGCGTGTGTGTACAGGTTATCCTACCCCATATTAATCATAATGCTCAAGCCCAACTGCAGTTTCATGTACTCAAAAACAAAAATCTCGTTTTTGTCAATTTTTCAAAAGGAACATAGCTATTTTCATGACATGTAGTTTTTAGACTGTTATACTTGAAATACGACACTGATTCTAGAGTACCAGGAATAACTGCCAAAAGTTTTTGAAAGTCCTTAAAGAAAGACAAAAAAATATTTGAGACTTGCGTGTGTGTACAGGTTATCCTACCCCATATTAATCATAATGCTCAAGCCCAACTGCAGTTTCATGTACTCAAAAACAAAAATCTCGTTTTTGTCAATTTTTCAAAAGGAACATAGCTATTTTCATGACATGTAGTTTTTAGACTGTTATACTTGAAATACGACACTGATTCTAGAGTACCAGGAATAACTGCCAAAAGTTTTTGAAAGTCCTTAAAGAAAGACAAAAAAATATTTGAGACTTGCGTGTGTGTACAGGTTATCCTACCCCATATTAATCATAATGCTCAAGCCCAACTGCAGTTTCATGTACTCAAAAACAAAAATCTCGTTTTTGTCAATTTTTCAAAAGGAACATAGCTATTTTCATGACATGTAGTTTTTAGACTGTTATACTTGAAATACGACACTGATTCTAGAGTACCAGGAATGACTGCCAAAAGTTTTTGAAAGTCCTTAAAGAAAGACAAAAAAATATTTGAGACTTGCGTGTGTGTACAGGTTATCCTACCCCATATTAATCATAATGCTCAAGCCCAACTGCAGTTTCATGTACTCAAAAACAAAAATCTCGTTTTTGTCAATTTTTCAAAAGGAACATAGCTATTTTCATGACATGTAGTTTTTAGACTGTTATACTTGAAATACGACACTGATTCTAGAGTACCAGGAATAACTGCCAAAAGTTTTTGAAAGTCCTTAAAGAAAGCAAAAAAATATTTGAGACTTGCGTGTGTGTACAGGTTATCCTACCCCATATTAATCATAATGCTCAAGCCCAACTGCAGTTTCATGTACTCAAAAACAAAAATCTCGTTTTTGTCAATTTTTCAAAAGGAACATAGCTATTTTCATGAAATGTAGTTTTTAGACTTTTATACTTGAAATACGACACTGATTCTAGAGTACCAGGAATGACTGCCAAAAGTTTTTGAAAGTCCTTAAAGAAAGACAAAAAATATTTGAGACTTGCGTGTGTGTACAGGTTATCCTACCCCATATTAATCATAATGCTCAAGCCCAACTGCAGTTTCATGTACTCAAAAACAAAAATCTCGTTTTTGTCAATTTTTCAAAAGGAACATAGCTATTTTCATGACATGTAGTTTTTAGACTGTTATACTTGAAATACGACACTGATTCTAGAGTACCAGGAATAACTGCCAAAAGTTTTTGAAAGTCCTTAAAGAAAGACAAAAAAATATTTGAGACTTGCGTGTGTGTACAGGTTATCCTACCCCATATTAATCATAATGCTCAAGCCCAACTGCAGTTTCATGTACTCAAAAACAAAAATCTCGTTTTTGTCAATTTTTCAAAAGGAACATAGCTATTTTCATGACATGTAGTTTTTAGACTGTTATACTTGAAATACGACACTGATTCTAGAGTACCAGGAATAACTGCCAAAAGTTTTTGAAAGTCCTTAAAGAAAAACAAAAAAATATTTGAGACTTGCGTGTGTGTACAGGTTATCCTACCCCATATTAATCATAATGCTCAAGCCCAACTGCAGTTTCATGTACTCAAAAACAAAAATCTCGTTTTTGTCAATTTTTCAAAAGGAACATAGCTATTTTCATGACATGTAGTTTTTAGACTGTTATACTTGAAATACGACACTGATTCTAGAGTACCAGGAATAACTGCCAAAAGTTTTTGAAAGTCCTTAAAGAAAGACAAAAAAATATTTGAGACTTGCGTGTGTGTACAGGTTATCCTACCCCATATTAATCATAATGCTCAAGCCCAACTGCAGTTTCATGTACTCAAAAACAAAAATCTCGTTTTTGTCAATTTTTCAAAAGGAACATAGCTATTTTCATGACATGTAGTTTTTAGACTGTTATACTTGAAATACGACACTGATTCTAGAGTACCAGGAATGACTGCCAAAAGTTTTTGAAAGTCCTTAAAGAAAGACAAAAAAATATTTGAGACTTGCGTGTGTGTACAGGTTATCCTACCCCATATTAATCATAATGCTCAAGCCCAACTGCAGTTTCATGTACTCAAAAACAAAAATCTCGTTTTTGTCAATTTTTCAAAAGGAACATAGCTATTTTCATGACATGTAGTTTTTAGACTGTTATACTTGAAATACGACACTGATTCTAAAGTACCAGGAATAACTGCCAAAAGTTTTTGAAAGTCCTTAAAGAAAGCAAAAAAATATTTGAGACTTGCGTGTGTGTACAGGTTATCCTACCCCATATTAATCATAATGCTCAAGCCCAACTGCAGTTTCATGTACTCAAAAACAAAAATTTCGTTTTTGTCAATTTTTCAAAAGGAACATAGCTATTTTCATGACATGTAGTTTTTAGACTGTTATACTTGAAATACGACACTGATTCTAGAGTACCAGGAATAACTGCCAAAAGTTTTTGAAAGTCCTTAGAGAAAGACAAAAAAATATTTGAGACTTGCGTGTGTGTACAGGTTATCCTACCCCATATTAATCATAATGCTCAAGCCCAACTGCAGTTTCATGTACTCAAAAACAAAAATCTCGTTTTTGTCAATTTTTCAAAAGGAACATAGCTATTTTCATGACATGTAGTTTTTAGACTGTTATACTTGAAATACGACACTGATTCTAGAGTACCAGGAATAACTGCCAAAAGTTTTTGAAAGTCCTTAAAGAAAGACAAAAAAATATTTGAGACTTGCGTGTGTGTACAGGTTATCCTACCCCATATTAATCATAATGCTCAAGCCCAACTGCAGTTTCATGTACTCAAAAACAAAAATCTCGTTTTTGTCAATTTTTCAAAAGGAACATAGCTATTTTCATGACATGTAGTTTTTAGACTGTTATACTTGAAATACGACACTGATTCTAAAGTACCAGGAATAACTGCCAAAAGTTTTTGAAAGTCCTTAAAGAAAGACAAAAAAATATTTGAGACTTGCGTGTGTGTACAGGTTATCCTACCCCATATTAATCATAATGCTCAAGCCCAACTGCAGTTTCATGTACTCAAAAACAAAAATCTCGTTTTTGTCAATTTTTCGAAAGGAACATAGCTATTTTCATGACATGTAGTTTTTAGACTGTTATACTTGAAATACGACACTGATTCTAGAGTACCAGGAATAACTGCCAAAAGTTTTTGAAAGTCCTTAAAGAAAGACAAAAAAATATTTGAGACTTGCGTGTGTGTACAGGTTATCCTACCCCATATTAATCATAATGCTCAAGCCCAACTGCAATTTCATGTACTCAAAAACAAAAATCTCGTTTTTGTCAATTTTTCGAAAGGAACATAGCTATTTTCATGACATGTAGTTTTTAGACTGTTATACTTGAAATACGACACTGATTCTAGAGTACCAGGAATAACTGCCAAAAGTTTTTGAAAGTCCTTAAAGAAAGACAAAAAAATATTTGAGACTTGCGTGTGTGTACAGGTTATCCTACCCCATATTAATCATAATGCTCAAGCCCAACTGCAGTTTCATGTACTCAAAAACAAAAATCTCGTTTTTGTCAATTTTTCAAAAGGAACATAGCTATTTTCATGACATGTAGTTTTTAGACTGTTATACTTGAAATACGACACTGATTCTAGAGTACCAGGAATAACTGCCAAAAGTTTTTGAAAGTCCTTAAAGAAAGACAAAAAAATATTTGAGACTTGCGTGTGTGTACAGGTTATCCTACCCCATATTAATCATAATGCTCAAGCCCAACTGCAGTTTCATGTACTCAAAAACAAAAATCTCGTTTTTGTCAATTTTTCAAAAGGAACATAGCTATTTTCATGACATGTAGTTTTTAGACTGTTATACTTGAAATACGACACTGATTCTAGAGTACCAGGAATAACTGCCAAAAGTTTTTGAAAGTCCTTAAAGAAAGACAAAAAAATATTTGAGACTTGCGTGTGTGTACAGGTTATCCTACCCCATATTAATCATAATGCTCAAGCCCAACTGCAGTTTCATGTACTCAAAAACAAAAATCTCGTTTTTGTCAATTTTTCAAAAGGAACATAGCTATTTTCATGACATGTAGTTTTTAGACTGTTATACTTGAAATACGACACTGATTCTAGAGTACCAGGAATAACTGCCAAAAGTTTTTGAAAGTCCTTAAAGAAAGACAAAAAAATATTTGAGACTTGCGTGTGTGTACAGGTTATCCTACCCCATATGAATCATAATGCTCAAGCCCAACTGCAGTTTCATGTACTCAAAAACAAAAATCTCGTTTTTGTCAATTTTTCAAAAGGAACATAGCTATTTTCATGACATGTAGTTTTTAGACTGTTATACTTGAAATACGACACTGATTCTAGAGTACCAGGAATGACTGCCAAAAGTTTTTGAAAGTCCTTAAAGAAAGACAAAAAAATATTTGAGACTTGCGTGTGTGTACAGGTTATCCTACCCCATATTAATCATAATGCTCAAGCCCAACTGCAGTTTCATGTACTCAAAAACAAAAATCTCGTTTTTGTCAATTTTTCAAAAGGAACATAGCTATTTTCATGACATGTAGTTTTTAGACTGTTATACTTGAAATACGACACTGATTCTAGAGTACCAGGAATAACTGCCAAAAGTTTTTGAAAGTCCTTAAAGAAAGACAAAAAAATATTTGAGACTTGCGTGTGTGTACAGGTTATCCTACCCCATATTAATCATAATGCTCAAGCCCAACTGCAGTTTCATGTACTCAAAAACAAAAATCTCGTTTTTGTCAATTTTTCAAAAGGAACATAGCTATTTTCATGACATGTAGTTTTTAGACTGTTATACTTGAAATACGACACTGATTCTAGAGTACCAGGAATGACTGCCAAAAGTTTTTGAAAGTCCTTAAAGAAAGACAAAAAAATATTTGAGACTTGCGTGTGTGTACAGGTTATCCTACCCCATATTAATCATAATGCTCAAGCCCAACTGCAGTTTCATGTACTCAAAAACAAAAATCTCGTTTTTGTCAATTTTTCAAAAGGAACATAGCTATTTTCATGACATGTAGTTTTTAGACTGTTATACTTGAAATACGACACTGATTCTAGAGTACCAGGAATAACTGCCAAAAGTTTTTGAAAGTCCTTAAAGAAAGACAAAAAAATATTTGAGACTTGCGTGTGTGTACAGGTTATCCTACCCCATATTAATCATAATGCTCAAGCCCAACTGCAGTTTCATGTACTCAAAAACAAAAATCTCGTTTTTGTCAATTTTTCAAAAGGAACATAGCTATTTTCATGACATGTAGTTTTTAGACTGTTATACTTGAAATACGACACTGATTCTAGAGTACCAGGAATAACTGCCAAAAGTTTTTGAAAGTCCTTAAAGAAAGACAAAAAAATATTTGAGACTTGCGTGTGTGTACAGGTTATCCTACCCCATATTAATCATAATGCTCAAGCCCAACTGCAGTTTCATGTACTCAAAAACAAAAATCTCGTTTTTGTCAATTTTTCAAAAGGAACATAGCTATTTTCATGACATGTAGTTTTTAGACTGTTATACTTGAAATACGACACTGATTCTAGAGTACCAGGAATAACTGCCAAAAGTTTTTGAAAGTCCTTAAAGAAAGACAAAAAAATATTTGAGACTTGCGTGTGTGTACAGGTTATCCTACCCCATATTAATCATAATGCTCAAGCCCAACTGCAGTTTCATGTACTCAAAAACAAAAATCTCGTTTTTGTCAATTTTTCAAAAGGAACATAGCTATTTTCATGACATGTAGTTTTTAGACTGTTATACTTGAAATACGACACTGATTCTAGAGTACCAGGAATGACTGCCAAAAGTTTTTGAAAGTCCTTAAAGAAAGACAAAAAAATATTTGAGACTTGCGTGTGTGTACAGGTTATCCTACCCCATATTAATCATAATGCTCAAGCCCAACTGCAGTTTCATGTACTCAAAAACAAAAATCTCGTTTTTGTCAATTTTTCAAAAGGAACATAGCTATTTTCATGACATGTAGTTTTTAGACTGTTATACTTGAAATACGACACTGATTCTAGAGTACCAGGAATAACTGCCAAAAGTTTTTGAAAGTCCTTAAAGAAAGACAAAAAAATATTTGAGACTTGCGTGTGTGTACAGGTTATCCTACCCCATATTAATCATAATGCTCAAGCCCAACTGCAGTTTCATGTACTCAAAAACAAAAATCTCGTTTTTGTCAATTTTTCAAAAGGAACATAGCTATTTTCATGACATGTAGTTTTTAGACTGTTATACTTGAAATACGACACTGATTCTAGAGTACCAGGAATAACTGCCAAAAGTTTTTGAAAGTCCTTAAAGAAAGACAAAAAATATTTGAGACTTGCGTGTGTGTACAGGTTATCCTACCCCATATTAATCATAATGCTCAAGCCCAACTGCAGTTTCATGTACTCAAAAACAAAAATCTCGTTTTTGTCAATTTTTCAAAAGGAACATAGCTATTTTCATGACATGTAGTTTTTAGACTGTTATACTTGAAATACGACACTGATTCTAGAGTACCAGGAATAACTGCCAAAAGTTTTTGAAAGTCCTTAAAGAAAGACAAAAAAATATTTGAGACTTGCGTGTGTGTACAGGTTATCCTACCCCATATTAATCATAATGCTCAAGCCCAACTGCAGTTTCATGTACTCAAAAACAAAAATCTCGTTTTTGTCAATTTTTCAAAAGGAACATAGCTATTTTCATGACATGTAGTTTTTAGACTGTTATACTTGAAATACGACACTGATTCTAGAGTACCAGGAATAACTGCCAAAAGTTTTTGAAAGTCCTTAAAGAAAGACAAAAAAATATTTGAGACTTGCGTGTGTGTACAGGTTATCCTACCCCATATTAATCATAATGCTCAAGCCCAACTGCAGTTTCATGTACTCAAAAACAAAAATCTCGTTTTTGTCAATTTTTCAAAAGGAACATAGCTATTTTCATGACATGTAGTTTTTAGACTGTTATACTTGAAATACGACACTGATTCTAGAGTACCAGGAATAACTGCCAAAAGTTTTTGAAAGTCCTTAAAGAAAGACAAAAAAATATTTGAGACTTGCGTGTGTGTACAGGTTATCCTACCCCATATTAATCATAATGCTCAAGCCCAACTGCAGTTTCATGTACTCAAAAACAAAAATCTCGTTTTTGTCAATTTTTCAAAAGGAACATAGCTATTTTCATGACATGTAGTTTTTAGACTGTTATACTTGAAATACGACACTGATTCTAGAGTACCAGGAATAACTGCCAAAAGTTTTTGAAAGTCCTTAAAGAAAGACAAAAAAATATTTGAGACTTGCGTGTGTGTACAGGTTATCCTACCCCATATTAATCATAATGCTCAAGCCCAACTGCAGTTTCATGTACTCAAAAACAAAAATCTCGTTTTTGTCAATTTTTCAAAAGGAACATAGCTATTTTCATGACATGTAGTTTTTAGACTGTTATACTTGAAATACGACACTGATTCTAGAGTACCAGGAATGAACTGCCAAAAGTTTTTGAAAGTCCTTAAAGAAAGACAAAAAAATATTTGAGACTTGCGTGTGTGTACAGGTTATCCTACCCCATATTAATCATAATGCTCAAGCCCAACTGCAGTTTCATGTACTCAAAAACAAAAATCTCGTTTTTGTCAATTTTTCAAAAGGAACATAGCTATTTTCATGACTTGTAGTTTTTAGACTGTTATACTTGAAATACGACACTGATTCTAGAGTACCAGGAATAACTGCCAAAAGTTTTTGAAAGTCCTTAAAGAAAGACAAAAAAATATTTGAGACTTGCGTGTGTGTACAGGTTATCCTACCCCATATTAATCATAATGCTCAAGCCCAACTGCAGTTTCATGTACTCAAAAACAAAAATCTCGTTTTTGTCAATTTTTCAAAAGGAACATAGCTATTTTCATGACATGTAGTTTTTAGACTGTTATACTTGAAATACGACACTGATTCTAGAGTACCAGGAATAACTGCCAAAAGTTTTTGAAAGTCCTTAAAGAAAGACTAAAAAAATATTTGAGAATTGCGTGTGTGTACAGGTTATCCTACCCCATATTAATCATAATGCTCAAGCCCAACTGCAGTTTCATGTACTCAAAAACAAAAATCTCGTTTTTGTCAATTTTTCAAAAGGAACATAGCTATTTTCATGACATGTAGTTTTTAGACTGTTATACTTGAAATACGACACTGATTCTAGAGTACCAGGAATGACTGCCAAAAGTTTTTGAAAGTCCTTAAAGAAAGACAAAAAATATTTGAGACTTGCGTGTGTGTACAGGTTATCCTACCCCATATTAATCATAATGCTCAAGCCCAACTGCAGTTTCATGTACTGAAAGACAAAATCCGCGTTTTTGTCAATTTTTCAAAAGGAACATAGCTATTTTCATGACATGTAGTTTTTAGACTGTTATACTTGAAATACGACACTGATTCTAGAGTACCAGGAATAACTGCCAAAAGTTTTTGAAAGTCCTTAAAGAAAGACAAAAAAAATATTTGAGACTTGCGTGTGTGTACAGGTTATCCTACCCCATATTAATCATAATGCTCAAGCCCAACTGCAGTTTCATGTACTCAAAAACAAAAATCTCGTTTTTGTCAATTTTTCAAAAGGAACATAGCTATTTTCATGACATGTAGTTTTTAGACTGTTATACTTGAAATACGACACTGATTCTAGAGTACCAGGAATAACTGCCAAAAGTTTTTGAAAGTCCTTAAAGAAAGACAAAAAATATTTGAGACTTGCGTGTGTGTACAGGTTATCCTACCCCATATTAATCATAATGCTCAAGCCCAACTGCAGTTTCATGTACTCAAAAACAAAAATCTCGTTTTTGTCAATTTTTCAAAAGGAACATAGCTATTTTCATGACATGTAGTTTTTAGACTGTTATACTTGAAATACGACACTGATTCTAGAGTACCAGGAATAACTGCCAAAAGTTTTTG
>OU015493.1:3184616-3229616 GCA_907164885.2 Dolomedes plantarius
CCTAAGACGGTTACCAACTCTCTTTTGCACATGTCCTATGCACTCTAATTTGGTAACCGTATTAGCATCATATATATTTTTTACAGCTTCATAAGCTTTACAGTCGCCATCGCCGTAATAATCCGTATAACGCAGCTTCCTCAGATTTTCTGATCGTTCAAATATACGATATGCTCCAATGGTTTCCATGCTCGAAGATGAGCCCTGGTGATTCTTACAAACATGTGAACTATCGGATAAAACAGATTTTGAAGTTTTGTTGCATATCCTGCAGAAATGTGATAGTATTTCAATGTCTAATACCTTTCCGGTGTTAACTGATATGCAACTTACACAGCCATTGAGGGATGAGTAACCGCGTTTCTGCCAGGTACCGTCCATCGTCACACCACAGCTTGTGATACTTGCCGTTGAACCTTTAAGATTTTTAATTTCATTTGCAGCACTCACCATACTTTCCTTGGCAGCTTTACATACAATCTGCTTTATTTTCATTTCATGCTTTCTAAAGGATACTTTGGTAAGAAAAGGCAAATCCAACATGCAGAACAGTTTTTTTCCTGCAGTATAACCTTTTCCTACCAGCCTTAATGCATAAACAAGTAGAGTGTTTATCTGATTCTTGTTATTATCTTTTATTGTAGATGTAAATCCTTTTGAAAAATTGCAATTCTTGCACTTTATGCAAAAGTTTGAAAGTAAACCAAACCTTGAATCTTCTGATAAACACAATTCATTATTATAGCATTCAGGGCAACATAATACTGAAAACACTGACATCAATGTTGTTATATTGATTATACGATTTCCAAACAGTTCAGATTTATCTTCAGTAGAAGCAGCAGATGAAAAGATCTGTTTACTACCTTCCAGTTTTGAGGAACTAGCAGTAATCATTGCTGTATTTGTGACTGAAGTCGTGTCACGATCGTGCTCAACATCATAGTTTGCAGGTGGATTTGTAAAGCGATTTCCGCTGAACTTTCGCTTTTTTGAGCGATAACTTTTACAATGACCCATCACAACAAGTTATGATATAATTTTAAACAAAATTTGGTAGTAAAATGAGAGAATTACTAACAAAAAAACACCAATAAAAAGTCGAATGAAACCCACGCTACGCGATGTAAACAAACGCTAGAATGAATGACAAAGTTGCCAACATTTAAAATAGAAATCAATTAAATAACTGCAGAAAAGTAATGGCTGTGCACTAGCAACATTATGGCACATATGAATTATCAATTTGGGGACAAAAATCGTATACAAATTAGCTAGAAGCTGCAATTTACGGTAACTTCCGGTTTCAAAACAAGACTTCCGGTTCACTTTTGAAGCAGATGATGTTTTTTAAAATAGCTGTAACTCTGCTTCTAATTGATGTACAATTAAAATCGAAACGGTTTTGAAAAGAGAAAAGATTGAATTACACGATTCTTGCAAAAAATAAAATTGACAAAAATAGTCAAAAATGACGTTTTCAACGTAGGCAGTCACCTTAAAGAAAGACAAAAAAATATTTGAGACTTGCGTGTGTGTACAGGTTATCCTACCCCATATTAATCATAATGCTCAAGCCCAACTGCAGTTTCATGTACTCAAAAACAAAAATCTCGTTTTTGTCAATTTTTCAAAAGGAACATAGCTATTTTCATGACATGTAGTTTTTAGACTGTTATACTTGAAATACGACACTGATTCTAGAGTACCAGGAATAACTGCCAAAAGTTTTTGAAAGTCCTTAGAGAAAGACAAAAAAATATTTGAGACTTGCGTGTGTGTACAGGTTATCCTACCCCATATTAATCATAATGCTCAAGCCCAACTGCAGTTTCATGTACTCAAAAACAAAAATCTCGTTTTTGTCAATTTTTCAAAAGGAACATAGCTATTTTCATGACATGTAGTTTTTAGACTGTTATACTTGAAATACGACACTGATTCTAGAGTACCAGGAATAACTGCCAAAAGTTTTTGAAAGTCCTTAGAGAAAGACAAAAAAATATTTGAGACTTGCGTGTGTGTACAGGTTATCCTACCCCATATTAATCATAATGCTCAAGCCCAACTGCAGTTTCATGTACTCAAAAACAAAAATCTCGTTTTTGTCAATTTTTCAAAAGGAACATAGCTATTTTCATGACATGTAGTTTTTAGACTGTTATACTTGAAATACGACACTGATTCTAGAGTACCAGGAATGACTGCCAAAAGTTTTTGAAAGTCCTTAAAGAAAGACAAAAAAATATTTGAGACTTGCGTGTGTGTACAGGTTATCCTACCCCATATTAATCATAATGCTCAAGCCCAACTGCAGTTTCATGTACTCAAAAACAAAAATCTCGTTTTTGTCAATTTTTCAAAAGGAACATAGCTATTTTCATGACATGTAGTTTTTAGACTGTTATACTTGAAATACGACACTGATTCTAGAGTACCAGGAATAACTGCCAAAAGTTTTTGAAAGTCCTTAAAGAAAGACAAAAAAATATTTGAGACTTGCGTGTGTGTACAGGTTATCCTACCCCATATTAATCATAATGCTCAAGCCCAACTGCAGTTTCATGTACTCAAAAACAAAAATCTCGTTTTTGTCAATTTTTCAAAAGGAACATAGCTATTTTCATGACATGTAGTTTTTAGACTGTTATACTTGAAATACGACACTGATTCTAGAGTACCAGGAATAACTGCCAAAAGTTTTTGAAAGTCCTTAAAGAAAGCAAAAAAATATTTGAGACTTGCGTGTGTGTACAGGTTATCCTACCCCATATTAATCATAATGCTCAAGCCCAACTGCAGTTTCATGTACTCAAAAACAAAAATCTCGTTTTTGTCAATTTTTCAAAAGGAACATAGCTATTTTCATGACATGTAGTTTTTAGACTGTTATACTTGAAATACGACACTGATTCTAGAGTACCAGGAATGACTGCCAAAAGTTTTTGAAAGTCCTTAAAGAAAGACAAAAAAATATTTGAGACTTGCGTGTGTGTACAGGTTATCCTACACCATATTAATCATAATGCTCAAGCCCAACTGCAGTTTCATGTACTCAAAAACAAAAATCTCGTTTTTGTCAATTTTTCAAAAGGAACATAGCTATTTTCATGACATGTAGTTTTTAGACTGTTATACTTGAAATACGACACTGATTCTAGAGTACCAGGAATAACTGCCAAAAGTTTTTGAAAGTCCTTAAAGAAAGCAAAAAAATATTTGAGACTTGCGTGTGTGTACAGGTTTTCCTACCCCATATGAATCATAATGCTCAAGCCCAACTGCAGTTTCATGTACTCAAAAACAAAAATCTCGTTTTTGTCAATTTTTCAAAAGGAACATAGCTATTTTCATGAAATGTAATTTTTAGACTGTTATACTTGAAATACGACACTGATTCTAGAGTACCAGGAATGACTGCCAAAAGTTTTTGAAAGTCCTTAAAGAAAGACAAAAAATATTTGAGACTTGCGTGTGTGTACAGGTTATCCTACCCCATATTAATCATAATGCTCAAGCCCAACTGCAGTTTCATGTACTCAAAAACAAAAATCTCGTTTTTGTCAATTTTTCAAAAGGAACATAGCTATTTTCATGACATGTAGTTTTTAGACTGTTATACTTGAAATACGACACTGATTCTAGAGTACCAGGAATAACTGCCAAAAGTTTTTGAAAGTCCTTAAAGAAAGACAAAAATATATTTGAGACTTGCGTGTGTGTACAGGTTATCCTACCCCATATTAATCATAATGCTCAAGCCCAACTGCAGTTTCATGTACTCAAAAACAAAAATCTCGTTTTTGTCAATTTTTCAAAAGGAACATAGCTATTTTCATGACATGTAGTTTTTAGACTGTTATACTTGAAATACGACACTGATTCTAGAGTACCAGGAATAACTGCCAAAAGTTTTTGAAAGTCCTTAGAGAAAGACAAAAAAATATTTGAGACTTGCGTGTGTGTACAGGTTATCCTACCCCATATTAATCATAATGCTCAAGCCCAACTGCAGTTTCATGTACTCAAAAACAAAAATCTCGTTTTTGTCAATTTTTCAAAAGGAACATAGCTATTTTCATGACATGTAGTTTTTAGACTGTTATACTTGAAATACGACACTGATTCTAGAGTACCAGGAATGACTGCCAAAAGTTTTTGAAAGTCCTTAAAGAAAGACAAAAAAATATTTGAGACTTGCGTGTGTGTACAGGTTATCCTACCCCATATTAATCATAATGCTCAAGCCCAACTGCAGTTTCATGTACTCAAAAACAAAAATCTCGTTTTTGTCAATTTTTCAAAAGGAACATAGCTATTTTCATGACATGTAGTTTTTAGACTGTTATACTTGAAATACGACACTGATTCTAGAGTACCAGGAATAACTGCCAAAAGTTTTTGAAAGTCCTTAAAGAAAGACAAAAAAATATTTGAGACTTGCGTGTGTGTACAGGTTATCCTACCCCATATTAATCATAATGCTCAAGCCCAACTGCAGTTTCATGTACTCAAAAACAAAAATCTCGTTTTTGTCAATTTTTCAAAAGGAACATAGCTATTTTCATGACATGTAGTTTTTAGACTGTTATACTTGAAATACGACACTGATTCTAGAGTACCAGGAATAACTGCCAAAAGTTTTTGAAAGTCCTTAAAGAAAGACAAAAAATATTTGAGACTTGCGTGTGTGTACAGGTTATCCTACCCCATATTAATCATAATGCTCAAGCCCAACTGCAGTTTCATGTACTCAAAAACAAAAATCTCGTTTTTGTCAATTTTTCAAAAGGAACATAGCTATTTTCATGACATGTAGTTTTTAGACTGTTATACTTGAAATACGACACTGATTCTAGAGTACCAGGAATGACTGCCAAAAGTTTTTGAAAGTCCTTAAAGAAAGACAAAAAAATATTTGAGACTTGCGTGTGTGTACAGGTTATCCTACCCCATATTAATCATAATGCTCAAGCCCAACTGCAGTTTCATGTACTCAAAAACAAAAATCTCGTTTTTGTCAATTTTTCAAAAGGAACATAGCTATTTTCATGACATGTAGTTTTTAGACTGTTATACTTGAAATACGACACTGATTCTAGAGTACCAGGAATAACTGCCAAAAGTTTTTGAAAGTCCTTAAAGAAAGACAAAAAAATATTTGAGACTTGCGTGTGTGTACAGGTTATCCTACCCCATATTAATCATAATGCTCAAGCCCAACTGCAGTTTCATGTACTCAAAAACAAAAATCTCGTTTTTGTCAATTTTTCAAAAGGAACATAGCTATTTTCATGACATGTAGTTTTTAGACTGTTATACTTGAAATACGACACTGATTCTAGAGTACCAGGAATGACTGCCAAAAGTTTTTGAAAGTCCTTAAAGAAAGACAAAAAATATTTGAGACTTGCGTGTGTGTACAGGTTATCCTAACCCATATTAATCATAATGCTCAAGCCCAACTGCAGTTTCATGTACTCAAAAACAAAAATCTCGTTTTTGTCAATTTTTCAAAAGGAACATAGCTATTTTCATGACATGTAGTTTTTAGACTGTTATACTTGAAATACGACACTGATTCTAGAGTACCAGGAATAACTGCCAAAAGTTTTTGAAAGTCCTTAAAGAAAGACAAAAATATATTTGAGACTTGCGTGTGTGTACAGGTTATCCTACCCCATATTAATCATAATGCTCAAGCCCAACTGCAGTTTCATGTACTCAAAAACAAAAATCTCGTTTTTGTCAATTTTTCAAAAGGAACATAGCTATTTTCATGACATGTAGTTTTTAGACTGTTATACTTGAAATACGACACTGATTCTAGAGTACCAGGAATAACTGCCAAAAGTTTTTGAAAGTCCTTAAAGAAAGACAAAAAAATATTTGAGACTTGCGTGTGTGTACAGGTTATCCTACCCCATATTAATCATAATGCTCAAGCCCAACTGCAGTTTCATGTACTCAAAAACAAAAATCTCGTTTTTGTCAATTTTTCAAAAGGAACATAGCTATTTTCATGACATGTAGTTTTTAGACTGTTATACTTGAAATACGACACTGATTCTAGAGTACCAGGAATAACTGCCAAAAGTTTTTGAAAGTCCTTAAAGAAAGACAAAAAAATATTTGAGACTTGCGTGTGTGTACAGGTTATCCTACCCCATATTAATCATAATGCTCAAGCCCAACTGCAGTTTCATGTACTCAAAAACAAAAATCTCGTTTTTGTCAATTTTTCAAAAGGAACATAGCTATTTTCATGACATGTAGTTTTTAGACTGCTATACTTGAAATACGACACTGATTCTAGAGTACCAGGAATGACTGCCAAAAGTTTTTGAAAGTCCTTAAAGAAAGACAAAAAAATATTTGAGACTTGCGTGTGTGTACAGGTTATCCTACCCCATATTAATCATAATGCTCAAGCCCAACTGCAGTTTCATGTACTCAAAAACAAAAATCTCGTTTTTGTCAATTTTTCAAAAGGAACATAGCTATTTTCATGACATGTAGTTTTTAGACTGTTATACTTGAAATACGACACTGATTCTAGAGTACCAGGAATGACTGCCAAAAGTTTTTGAAAGTCCTTAAAGAAAGACAAAAAATATTTGAGACTTGCGTGTGTGTACAGGTTATCCTACCCCATATTAATCATAATGCTCAAGCCCAACTGCAGTTTCATGTACTCAAAAACAAAAATCTCGTTTTTGTCAATTTTTCAAAAGGAACATAGCTATTTTCATGACATGTAGTTTTTAGACTGTTATACTTGAAATACGACACTGATTCTAGAGTACCAGGAATAACTGCCAAAAGTTTTTGAAAGTCCTTAAAGAAAGACAAAAAAATATTTGAGACTTGCGTGTGTGTACAGGTTATCCTACCCCATATTAATCATAATGCTCAAGCCCAACTGCAGTTTCATGTACTCAAAAACAAAAATCTCGTTTTTGTCAATTTTTCAAAAGGAACATAGCTATTTTCATGACATGTAGTTTTTAGACTGTTATACTTGAAATACGACACTGATTCTAGAGTACCAGGAATAACTGCCAAAAGTTTTTGAAAGTCCTTAGAGAAAGACAAAAAAATATTTGAGACTTGCGTGTGTGTACAGGTTATCCTACCCCATATTAATCATAATGCTCAAGCCCAACTGCAGTTTCATGTACTCAAAAACAAAAATCTCGTTTTTGTCAATTTTTCAAAAGGAACATAGCTATTTTCATGACATGTAGTTTTTAGACTGTTATACTTGAAATACGACACTGATTCTAGAGTACCAGGAATAACTGCCAAAAGTTTTTGAAAGTCCTTAAAGAAAGACAAAAAAATATTTGAGACTTGCGTGTGTGTACAGGTTATCCTACCCCATATTAATCATAATGCTCAAGCCCAACTGCAGTTTCATGTACTCAAAAACAAAAATCTCGTTTTTGTCAATTTTTCAAAAGGAACATAGCTATTTTCATGACATGTAGTTTTTAGACTGTTATACTTGAAATACGACACTGATTCTAGAGTACCAGGAATAACTGCCAAAAGTTTTTGAAAGTCCTTAAAGAAAGACAAAAAAATATTTGAGACTTGCGTGTGTGTACAGGTTATCCTACCCCATATTAATCATAATGCTCAAGCCCAACTGCAGTTTCATGTACTCAAAAACAAAAATCTCGTTTTTGTCAATTTTTCAAAAGGAACATAGCTATTTTCATGACATGTAGTTTTTAGACTGTTATACTTGAAATACGACACTGATTCTAGAGTACCAGGAATAACTGCCAAAAGTTTTTGAAAGTCCTTAAAGAAAGACAAAAAAATATTTGAGACTTGCGTGTGTGTACAGGTTATCCTACCCCATATTAATCATAATGCTCAAGCCCAACTGCAGTTTCATGTACTCAAAAACAAAAATCTCGTTTTTGTCAATTTTTCAAAAGGAACATAGCTATTTTCATGACATGTAGTTTTTAGACTGTTATACTTGAAATACGACACTGATTCTAGAGTACCAGGAATGACTGCCAAAAGTTTTTGAAAGTCCTTAAAGAAAGACAAAAAAATATTTGAGACTTGCGTGTGTGTACAGGTTATCCTACCCCATATTAATCATAATGCTCAAGCCCAACTGCAGTTTCATGTACTCAAAAACAAAAATCTCGTTTTTGTCAATTTTTCAAAAGGAACATAGCTATTTTCATGACATGTAGTTTTTAGACTGTTATACTTGAAATACGACACTGATTCTAGAGTACCAGGAATAACTGCCAAAAGTTTTTGAAAGTCCTTAAAGAAAGACAAAAAAATATTTGAGACTTGCGTGTGTGTACAGGTTATCCTACCCCATATTAATCATAATGCTCAAGCCCAACTGCAGTTTCATGTACTCAAAAACAAAAATCTCGTTTTTGTCAATTTTTCAAAAGGAACATAGCTATTTTCATGACATGTAGTTTTTAGACTGTTATACTTGAAATACGACACTGATTCTAGAGTACCAGGAATGACTGCCAAAAGTTTTTGAAAGTCCTTAAAGAAAGACAAAAAATATTTGAGACTTGCGTGTGTGTACAGGTTATCCTACCCCATATTAATCATAATGCTCAAGCCCAACTGCAGTTTCATGTACTCAAAAACAAAAATCTCGTTTTTGTCAATTTTTCAAAAGGAACATAGCTATTTTCATGACATGTAGTTTTTAGACTGTTATACTTGAAATACGACACTGATTCTAGAGTACCAGGAATAACTGCCAAAAGTTTTTGAAAGTCCTTAAAGAAAGACAAAAAATATTTGAGACTTGCGTGTGTGTACAGGTTATCCTACCCCATATTAATCATAATGCTCAAGCCCAACTGCAGTTTCATGTACTCAAAAACAAAAATCTCGTTTTTGTCAATTTTTCAAAAGGAACATAGCTATTTTCATGACATGTAGTTTTTAGACTGTTATACTTGAAATACGACACTGATTCTAGAGTACCAGGAATAACTGCCAAAAGTTTTTGAAAGTCCTTAAAGAAAGACAAAAAAATATTTGAGACTTGCGTGTGTGTACAGGTTATCCTACCCCATATTAATCATAATGCTCAAGCCCAACTGCAGTTTCATGTACTCAAAAACAAAAATCTCGTTTTTGTCAATTTTTCAAAAGGAACATAGCTATTTTCATGACATGTAGTTTTTAGACTGTTATACTTGAAATACGACACTGATTCTAGAGTACCAGGAATAACTGCCAAAAGTTTTTGAAAGTCCTTAAAGAAAGACAAAAAAATATTTGAGACTTGCGTGTGTGTACAGGTTATCCTACCCCATATTAATCATAATGCTCAAGCCCAACTGCAGTTTCATGTACTCAAAAACAAAAATCTCGTTTTTGTCAATTTTTCAAAAGGAACATAGCTATTTTCATGACATGTAGTTTTTAGACTGTTATACTTGAAATACGACACTGATTCTAGAGTACCAGGAATGACTGCCAAAAGTTTTTGAAAGTCCTTAAAGAAAGACAAAAAAATATTTGAGACTTGCGTGTGTGTACAGGTTATCCTACCCCATATTAATCATAATGCTCAAGCCCAACTGCAGTTTCATGTACTCAAAAACAAAAATCTCGTTTTTGTCAATTTTTCAAAAGGAACATAGCTATTTTCATGACATGTAGTTTTTAGACTGTTATACTTGAAATACGACACTGATTCTAGAGTACCAGGAATGAACTGCCAAAAGTTTTTGAAAGTCCTTAAAGAAAGACAAAAAATATTTGAGACTTGCGTGTGTGTACAGGTTATCCTACCCCATATTAATCATAATGCTCAAGCCCAACTGCAGTTTCATGTACTCAAAAACAAAAATCTCGTTTTTGTCAATTTTTCAAAAGGAACATAGCTATTTTCATGACATGTAGTTTTTAGACTGTTATACTTGAAATACGACACTGATTCTAGAGTACCAGGAATAACTGCCAAAAGTTTTTCAAAGTCCTTAAAGAAAGACAAAAAAATATTTGAGACTTGCGTGTGTGTACAGGTTATCCTACCCCATATTAATCATAATGCTCAAGCCCAACTGCAGTTTCATGTACTCAAAAACAAAAATCTCGTTTTTGTCAATTTTTCAAAAGGAACATAGCTATCTTCATGACATGTAGTTTTTAGACTGTTATACTTGAAATACGACACTGATTCTAGAGTACCAGGAATAACTGCCAAAAGTTTTTGAAAGTCCTTAAGAAAGACAAAAAAATATTTGAGACTTGCGTGTGTGTACAGGTTATCCTACCCCATATTAATCATAATGCTCAAGCCCAACTGCAGTTTCATGTACTCAAAAACAAAAATCTCGTTTTTGTCAATTTTTCAAAAGGAACATAGCTATTTTCATGACATGTAGTTTTTAGACTGTTATACTTGAAATACGACACTGATTCTAGAGTACCAGGAATAACTGCCAAAAGTTTTTGAAAGTCCTTAAAGAAAGACAAAAAAATATTTGAGACTTGCGTGTGTGTACAGGTTATCCTACCCCATATTAATCATAATGCTCAAGCCCAACTGCAGTTTCATGTACTCAAAAACAAAAATCTCGTTTTTGTCAATTTTTCAAAAGGAACATAGCTATTTTCATGACATGTAGTTTTTAGACTGTTATACTTGAAATACGACACTGATTCTAGAGTACCAGGAATGACTGCCAAAAGTTTTTGAAAGTCCTTAAAGAAAGACAAAAAAATATTTGAGACTTGCGTGTGTGTACAGGTTATCCTACCCCATATTAATCATAATGCTCAAGCCCAACTGCAGTTTCATGTACTCAAAAACAAAAATCTCGTTTTTGTCAATATTTCAAAAGGAACATAGCTATTTTCATGACATTGTAGTTTTTAGACTGTTATACTTGAAATACGACACTGATTCTAGAGTACCAGGAATGACTGCCAAAAGTTTTTGAAAGTCCTTAAAGAAAGACAAAAAAATATTTGAGACTTGCGTGTGTGTACAGGTTATCCTACCCCATATTAATCATAATGCTCAAGCCCAACTGCAGTTTCATGTACTCAAAAACAAAAATCTCGTTTTTGTCAATTTTTTCAAAAGGAACATAGCTATTTTCATGACATTGTAGTTTTTAGACTGTTATACTTGAAATACGACACTGATTCTAGAGTACCAGGAATAACTGCCAAAAGTTTTTGAAAGTCCTTAAAGAAAGACAAAAAAATATTTGAGAATTGCGTGTGTGTACAGGTTATCCTACCCCATATTAATCATAATGCTCAAGCCCAACTGCAGTTTCATGTACTCAAAAACAAAAATCTCGTTTTTGTCAATTTTTCAAAAGGAACATAGCTATTTTCATGACATGTAGTTTTTAGACTGTTATACTTGAAATACGACACTGATTCTAGAGTACCAGGAATGACTGCCAAAAGCTTTTGAAAGTCCTTAAAGAAAGACAAAAAAATATTTGAGACTTGCGTGTGTGTACAGGTTATCCTACCCCATATTAATCATAATGCTCAAGCCCAACTGCAGTTTCATGTACTCAAAAACAAAAGTCTCGTTTTTGTCAATTTTTCAAAAGGAATATAGCTATTTTCATGACATGTAGTTTTTAGACTGTTATACTTGAAATACGACACTGATTCTAGAGTACCAGGAATGACTGCCAAAAGTTTTTGAAAGTCCTTAAAGAAAGACAAAAAATATTTGAGACTTGCGTGTGTGTACAGGTTATCCTACCCCATATTAATCATAATGCTCAAGCCCAACTGCAGTTTCATGTACTCAAAAACAAAAATCTCGTTTTTGTCAATTTTTCAAAAGGAACATAGCTATTTTCATGACATGTAGTTTTTAGACTGTTATACTTGAAATACGACACTGATTCTAGAGTACCAGGAATAACTGCCAAAAGTTTTTGAAAGTCCTTAAAGAAAGACAAAAAAATATTTGAGACTTGCGTGTGTGTACAGGTTATCCTACCCCATATTAATCATAATGCTCAAGCCCAACTGCAGTTTCATGTACTCAAAAACAAAAATCTCGTTTTTGTCAATTTTTCAAAAGGAACATAGCTATTTTCATGACATGTAGTTTTTAGACTGCTATACTTGAAATACGACACTGATTCTAGAGTACCAGGAATGACTGCCAAAAGTTTTTGAAAGTCCTTAAAGAAAGACAAAAAAATATTTGAGACTTGCGTGTGTGTACAGGTTATCCTACCCCATATTAATCATAATGCTCAAGCCCAACTGCAGTTTCATGTACTCAAAAACAAAAATCTCGTTTTTGTCAATTTTTCAAAAGGAACATAGCTATTTTCATGACATGTAGTTTTTAGACTGTTATACTTGAAATACGACACTGATTCTAGAGTACCAGGAATGACTGCCAAAAGTTTTTGAAAGTCCTTAAAGAAAGACAAAAAATATTTGAGACTTGCGTGTGTGTACAGGTTATCCTACCCCATATTAATCATAATACTCAAGCCCAACTGCAGTTTCATGTACTCAAAAACAAAAATCTCGTTTTTGTCAATTTTTCAAAAGGAACATAGCTATTTTCATGACATGTAGTTTTTAGACTGTTATACTTGAAATACGACACTGATTCTAGAGTACCAGGAATAACTGCCAAAAGTTTTTGAAAGTCCTTAAAGAAAGACAAAAAAATATTTGAGACTTGCGTGTGTGTACAGGTTATCCTACCCCATATTAATCATAATGCTCAAGCCCAACTGCAGTTTCATGTACTCAAAAACAAAAATCTCGTTTTTGTCAATTTTTCAAAAGGAACATAGCTATCTTCATGACATGTAGTTTTTAGACTGTTATACTTGAAATACGACACTGATTCTAGAGTACCAGGAATAACTGCCAAAAGTTTTTGAAAGTCCTTAGAGAAAGACAAAAAAATATTTGAGACTTGCGTGTGTGTACAGGTTATCCTACCCCATATTAATCATAATGCTCAAGCCCAACTGCAGTTTCATGTACTCAAAAACAAAAATCTCGTTTTTGTCAATTTTTCAAAAGGAACATAGCTATTTTCATGACATGTAGTTTTTAGACTGTTATACTTGAAATACGACACTGATTCTAGAGTACCAGGAATAACTGCCAAAAGTTTTTGAAAGTCCTTAAAGAAAGACAAAAAAATATTTGAGACTTGCGTGTGTGTACAGGTTATCCTACCCCATATTAATCATAATGCTCAAGCCCAACTGCAGTTTCATGTACTCAAAAACAAAAATCTCGTTTTTGTCAATTTTTCAAAAGGAACATAGCTATTTTCATGACTTGTAGTTTTTAGACTGTTATACTTGAAATACGACACTGATTCTAGAGTACCAGGAATGACTGCCAAAAGTTTTTGAAAGTCCTTAAAGAAAGACAAAAAAATATTTGAGACTTGCGTGTGTGTACAGGTTATCCTACCCCATATTAATCATAATGCTCAAGCCCAACTGCAGTTTCATGTACTCAAAAACAAAAATCTCGTTTTTGTCAATATTTCAAAAGGAACATAGCTATTTTCATGACTTGTAGTTTTTAGACTGTTATACTTGAAATACGACACTGATTCTAGAGTACCAGGAATAACTGCCAAAAGTTTTTGAAAGTCCTTAAAGAAAGACAAAAAAATATTTGAGAATTGCGTGTGTGTACAGGTTATCCTACCCCATATTAATCATAATGCTCAAGCCCAACTGCAGTTTCATGTACTCAAAAACAAAAATCTCGTTTTTGTCAATTTTTCAAAAGGAACATAGCTATTTTCATGACATGTAGTTTTTAGACTGTTATACTTGAAATACGACACTGATTCTAGAGTACCAGGAATGACTGCCAAAAGTTTTTGAAAGTCCTTAAAGAAAGACAAAAAAATATTTGAGACTTGCGTGTGTGTACAGGTTATCCTACCCCATATTAATCATAATGCTCAAGCCCAACTGCAGTTTCATGTACTCAAAAACAAAAGTCTCGTTTTTGTCAATTTTTCAAAAGGAACATAGCTATTTTCATGACATGTAGTTTTTAGACTGTTATACTTGAAATACGACACTGATTCTAGAGTACCAGGAATGACTGCCAAAAGTTTTTGAAAGTCCTTAAAGAAAGACAAAAAATATTTGAGACTTGCGTGTGTGTACAGGTTATCCTACCCCATATTAATCATAATACTCAAGCCCAACAGCAGTTTCATGTACTCAAAAACAAAAATCTCGTTTTTGTCAATTTTTCAAAAGGAACATAGCTATTTTCATGACATGTAGTTTTTAGACTGTTATACTTGAAATACGACACTGATTCTAGAGTACCAGGAATAACTGCCAAAAGTTTTTGAAAGTCCTTAAAGAAAGACAAAAAAATATTTGAGACTTGCGTGTGTGTACAGGTTATCCTACCCCATATTAATCATAATGCTCAAGCCCAACTGCAGTTTCATGTACTCAAAAACAAAAATCTCGTTTTTGTCAATTTTTCAAAAGGAACAAAGCTATTTTCATGACATGTAGTTTTTAGACTGTTATACTTGAAATACGACACTGATTCTAGAGTACCAGGAATAACTGCCAAAAGTTTTTGAAAGTCCTTAGAGAAAGACAAAAAAATATTTGAGACTTGCGTGTGTGTACAGGTTATCCTACCCCATATTAATCATAATGCTCAAGCCCAACTGCAGTTTCATGTACTCAAAAACAAAAATCTCGTTTTTGTCAATTTTTCAAAAGGAACAAAGCTATTTTCATGACATGTAGTTTTTAGACTGTTATACTTGAAATACGACACTGATTCTAGAGTACCAGGAATAACTGCCAAAAGTTTTTGAAAGTCCTTAGAGAAAGACAAAAAAATATTTGAGACTTGCGTGTGTGTACAGGTTATCCTACCCCATATTAATCATAATGCTCAAGCCCAACTGCAGTTTCATGTACTCAAAAACAAAAATCTCGTTTTTGTCAATTTTTCAAAAGGAACATAGCTATTTTCATGACATTGTAGTTTTTAGACTGTTATACTTGAAATACGACACTGATTCTAGAGTACCAGGAATAACTGCCAAAAGTTTTTGAAAGTCCTTAAAGAAAGACAAAAAAATATTTGAGACTTGCGTGTGTGTACAGGTTATCCTACCCCATATTAATCATAATGCTCAAGCCCAACTGCAGTTTCATGTACTCAAAAACAAAAATCTCGTTTTTGTCAATTTTTCAAAAGGAACATAGCTATTTTCATGACATGTAGTTTTTAGACTGTTATACTTGAAATACGACACTGATTCTAGAGTACCAGGAATAACTGCCAAAAGTTTTTGAAAGTCCTTAAAGAAAGACAAAAAAATATTTGAGACTTGCGTGTGTGTACAGGTTATCCTACCCCATATTAATCATAATGCTCAAGCCCAACTGCAGTTTCATGTACTCAAAAACAAAAATCTCGTTTTTGTCAATTTTTCAAAAGGAACATAGCTATTTTCATGACATGTAGTTTTTAGACTGTTATACTTGAAATACGACACTGATTCTAAAGTACCAGGAATAACTGCCAAAAGTTTTTGAAAGTCCTTAAAGAAAGCAAAAAAATATTTGAGACTTGCGTGTGTGTACAGGTTATCCTACCCCATATTAATCATAATGCTCAAGCCCAACTGCAGTTTCATGTACTCAAAAACAAAAATCTCGTTTTTGTCAATTTTTCAAAAGGAACATAGCTATTTTCATGACATGTAGTTTTTAGACTGTTATACTTGAAATACGACACTGATTCTAGAGTACCAGGAATGACTGCCAAAAGTTTTTGAAAGTCCTTAAAGAAAGACAAAAAAATATTTGAGACTTGCGTGTGTGTACAGGTTATCCTACACCATATTAATCATAATGCTCAAGCCCAACTGCAGTTTCATGTACTCAAAAACAAAAATCTCGTTTTTGTCAATTTTTCAAAAGGAACATAGCTATTTTCATGACATGTAGTTTTTAGACTGTTATACTTGAAATACGACACTGATTCTAGAGTACCAGGAATAACTGCCAAAAGTTTTTGAAAGTCCTTAAAGAAAGCAAAAAAATATTTGAGACTTGCGTGTGTGTACAGGTTTTCCTACCCCATATGAATCATAATGCTCAAGCCCAACTGCAGTTTCATGTACTCAAAAACAAAAATCTCGTTTTTGTCAATTTTTCAAAAGGAACATAGCTATTTTCATGACATGTAGTTTTTAGACTGTTATACTTGAAATACGACACTGATTCTAGAGTACCAGGAATGACTGCCAAAAGTTTTTGAAAGTCCTTAAAGAAAGACAAAAAAATATTTGAGACTTGCGTGTGTGTACAGGTTATCCTACACCATATTAATCATAATGCTCAAGCCCAACTGCAGTTTCATGTACTCAAAAACAAAAATCTCGTTTTTGTCAATTTTTCAAAAGGAACATAGCTATTTTCATGACATGTAGTTTTTAGACTGTTATACTTGAAATACGACACTGATTCTAGAGTACCAGGAATAACTGCCAAAAGTTTTTGAAAGTCCTTAAAGAAAGCAAAAAAATATTTGAGACTTGCGTGTGTGTACAGGTTTTCCTACCCCATATGAATCATAATGCTCAAGCCCAACTGCAGTTTCATGTACTCAAAAACAAAAATCTCGTTTTTGTCAATTTTTCAAAAGGAACATAGCTATTTTCATGAAATGTAGTTTTTAGACTGTTATACTTGAAATACGACACTGATTCTAGAGTACCAGGAATGACTGCCAAAAGTTTTTGAAAGTCCTTAAAGAAAGACAAAAAATATTTGAGACTTGCGTGTGTGTACAGGTTATCCTACCCCATATTAATCATAATGCTCAAGCCCAACTGCAGTTTCATGTACTCAAAAACAAAAATCTCGTTTTTGTCAATTTTTCAAAAGGAACATAGCTATTTTCATGACATGTAGTTTTTAGACTGTTATACTTGAAATACGACACTGATTCTAGAGTACCAGGAATAACTGCCAAAAGTTTTTGAAAGTCCTTAAAGAAAGACAAAAATATATTTGAGACTTGCGTGTGTGTACAGGTTATCCTACCCCATATTAATCATAATGCTCAAGCCCAACTGCAGTTTCATGTACTCAAAAACAAAAATCTCGTTTTTGTCAATTTTTCAAAAGGAACATAGCTATTTTCATGACATGTAGTTTTTAGACTGTTATACTTGAAATACGACACTGATTCTAGAGTACCAGGAATAACTGCCAAAAGTTTTTGAAAGTCCTTAAAGAAAGACAAAAAAATATTTGATACTTGCGTGTGTGTACAGGTTATCCTACCCCATATTAATCATAATGCTCAAGCCCAACTGCAGTTTCATGTACTCAAAAACAAAAATCTCGTTTTTGTCAATTTTTCAAAAGGAACATAGCTATTTTCATGACATGTAGTTTTTAGACTGTTATACTTGAAAAACGACACTGATTCTAGAGTACCAGGAATAACTGCCAAAAGTTTTTGAAAGTCCTTAAAGAAAGACAAAAAAATATTTGAGAATTGCGTGTGTGTACAGGTTATCCTACCCCATATTAATCATAATGCTCAAGCCCAACTGCAGTTTCATGTACTCAAAAACAAAAATCTCGTTTTTGTCAATTTTTCAAAAGGAACATAGCTATTTTCATGACATGTAGTTTTTAGACTGCTATACTTGAAATACGACACTGATTCTAGAGTACCAGGAATGACTGCCAAAAGTTTTTGAAAGTCCTTAAAGAAAGACAAAAAAATATTTGAGACTTGCGTGTGTGTACAGGTTATCCTACCCCATATTAATCATAATGCTCAAGCCCAACTGCAGTTTCATGTACTCAAAAACAAAAATCTCGTTTTTGTCAATTTTTCAAAAGGAACATAGCTATTTTCATGACATGTAGTTTTTAGACTGTTATACTTGAAATACGACACTGATTCTAGAGTACCAGGAATGACTGCCAAAAGTTTTTGAAAGTCCTTAAAGAAAGACAAAAAATATTTGAGACTTGCGTGTGTGTACAGGTTATCCTACCCCATATTAATCATAATACTTAAGCCCAACTGCAGTTTCATGTACTCAAAAACAAAAATCTCGTTTTTGTCAATTTTTCAAAAGGAACATAGCTATTTTCATGACATGTAGTTTTTAGACTGTTATACTTGAAATACGACACTGATTCTAGAGTACCAGGAATAACTGCCAAAAGTTTTTGAAAGTCCTTAAAGAAAGCAAAAAAATATTTGAGACTTGCGTGTGTGTACAGGTTATCCTACCCCATATTAATCATAATGCTCAAGCCCAACTGCAGTTTCATGTACTCAAAAACAAAAATCTCGTTTTTGTCAATTTTTCAAAAGGAACATAGCTATTTTCATGACATGTAGTTTTTAGACTGTTATACTTGAAATACGACACTGATTCTAGAGTACCAGGAATGACTGCCAAAAGTTTTTGAAAGTCCTTAAAGAAAGACAAAAAAATATTTGAGACTTGCGTGTGTGTACAGGTTATCCTACACCATATTAATCATAATGCTCAAGCCCAACTGCAGTTTCATGTACTCAAAAACAAAAATCTCGTTTTTGTCAATTTTTCAAAAGGAACATAGCTATTTTCATGACATGTAGTTTTTAGACTGTTATACTTGAAATACGACACTGATTCTAGAGTACCAGGAATAACTGCCAAAAGTTTTTGAAAGTCCTTAAAGAAAGCAAAAAAATATTTGAGACTTGCGTGTGTGTACAGGTTTTCCTACCCCATATGAATCATAATGCTCAAGCCCAACTGCAGTTTCATGTACTCAAAAACAAAAATCTCGTTTTTGTCAATTTTTCAAAAGGAACATAGCTATTTTCATGAAATGTAGTTTTTAGACTGTTATACTTGAAATACGACACTGATTCTAGAGTACCAGGAATGACTGCCAAAAGTTTTTGAAAGTCCTTAAAGAAAGACAAAAAATATTTGAGACTTGCGTGTGTGTACAGGTTATCCTACCCCATATTAATCATAATGCTCAAGCCCAACTGCAGTTTCATGTACTCAAAAACAAAAATCTCGTTTTTGTCAATTTTTCAAAAGGAACATAGCTATTTTCATGACATGTAGTTTTTAGACTGTTATACTTGAAATACGACACTGATTCTAGAGTACCAGGAATAACTGCCAAAAGTTTTTGAAAGTCCTTAAAGAAAGACAAAAATATATTTGAGACTTGCGTGTGTGTACAGGTTATCCTACCCCATATTAATCATAATGCTCAAGCCCAACTGCAGTTTCATGTACTCAAAAACAAAAATCTCGTTTTTGTCAATTTTTCAAAAGGAACATAGCTATTTTCATGACATGTAGTTTTTAGACTGTTATACTTGAAATACGACACTGATTCTAGAGTACCAGGAATAACTGCCAAAAGTTTTTGAAAGTCCTTAAAGAAAGACAAAAAAATATTTGAGACTTGCGTGTGTGTACAGGTTATCCTACCCCATATTAATCATAATGCTCAAGCCCAACTGCAGTTTCATGTACTCAAAAACAAAAATCTCGTTTTTGTCAATTTTTCAAAAGGAACATAGCTATTTTCATGACATGTAGTTTTTAGACTGTTATACTTGAAAAACGACACTGATTCTAGAGTACCAGGAATAACTGCCAAAAGTTTTTGAAAGTCCTTAAAGAAAGACAAAAAAATATTTGAGAATTGCGTGTGTGTACAGGTTATCCTACCCCATATTAATCATAATGCTCAAGCCCAACTGCAGTTTCATGTACTCAAAAACAAAAATCTCGTTTTTGTCAATTTTTCAAAAGGAACATAGCTATTTTCATGACATGTAGTTTTTAGACTGCTATACTTGAAATACGACACTGATTCTAGAGTACCAGGAATGACTGCCAAAAGTTTTTGAAAGTCCTTAAAGAAAGACAAAAAAATATTTGAGACTTGCGTGTGTGTACAGGTTATCCTACCCCATATTAATCATAATGCTCAAGCCCAACTGCAGTTTCATGTACTCAAAAACAAAAATCTCGTTTTTGTCAATTTTTCAAAAGGAACATAGCTATTTTCATGACATGTAGTTTTTAGACTGTTATACTTGAAATACGACACTGATTCTAGAGTACCAGGAATGACTGCCAAAAGTTTTTGAAAGTCCTTAAAGAAAGACAAAAAATATTTGAGACTTGCGTGTGTGTACAGGTTATCCTACCCCATATTAATCATAATACTTAAGCCCAACTGCAGTTTCATGTACTCAAAAACAAAAATCTCGTTTTTGTCAATTTTTCAAAAGGAACATAGCTATTTTCATGACATGTAGTTTTTAGACTGTTATACTTGAAATACGACACTGATTCTAGAGTACCAGGAATAACTGCCAAAAGTTTTTGAAAGTCCTTAAAGAAAGACAAAAAAATATTTGAGACTTGCGTGTGTGTACAGGTTATCCTACCCCATATTAATCATAATGCTCAAGCCCAACTGCAGTTTCATGTACTCAAAAACAAAAATCTCGTTTTTGTCAATTTTTCAAAAGGAACATAGCTATCTTCATGACATGTAGTTTTTAGACTGTTATACTTGAAATACGACACTGATTCTAGAGTACCAGGAATAACTGCCAAAAGTTTTTGAAAGTCCTTAGAGAAAGACAAAAAAATATTTGAGACTTGCGTGTGTGTACAGGTTATCCTACCCCATATTAATCATAATGCTCAAGTACAACTGCAGTTTCATGTACTCAAAAACAAAAATCTCGTTTTTGTCAATTTTTCAAAAGGAACATAGCTATTTTCATGACATGTAGTTTTTAGACTGTTATACTTGAAATACGACACTGATTCTAGAGTACCAGGAATAACTGCCAAAAGTTTTTGAAAGTCCTTAAAGAAAGACAAAAAAATATTTGAGACTTGCGTGTGTGTACAGGTTATCCTACCCCATATTAATCATAATGCTCAAGCCCAACTGCAGTTTCATGTACTCAAAAACAAAAATCTCGTTTTTGTCAATTTTTCAAAAGGAACATAGCTATTTTCATGACATGTAGTTTTTAGACTGTTATACTTGAAATACGACACTGATTCTAGAGTACCAGGAATGACTGCCAAAAGTTTTTGAAAGTCCTTAAAGAAAGACAAAAAAATATTTGAGACTTGCGTGTGTGTACAGGTTATCCTACCCCATATTAATCATAATGCTCAAGCCCAACTGCAGTTTCATGTACTCAAAAACAAAAATCTCGTTTTTGTCAATTTTTCAAAAGGAACATAGCTATTTTCATGACGTGTAGTTTTTAGACTGTTATACTTGAAATACGACACTGATTCTAGAGTACCAGGAATAACTGCCAAAAGTTTTTGAAAGTCCTTAAAGAAAGACAAAAAAATATTTGAGAATTGCGTGTGTGTACAGGTTATCCTACCCCATATTAATCATAATGCTCAAGCCCAACTGCAGTTTCATGTACTCAAAAACAAAAATCTCGTTTTTGTCAATTTTTCAAAAGGAACATAGCTATTTTCATGACATGTAGTTTTTAGACTGTTATACTTGAAATACGACACTGATTCTAGAGTACCAGGAATGACTGCCAAAAGTTTTTGAAAGTCCTTAAAGAAAGACAAAAAAATATTTGAGACTTGCGTGTGTGTACAGGTTATCCTACCCCATATTAATCATAATGCTCAAGCCCAACTGCAGTTTCATGTACTCAAAAACAAAAGTCTCGTTTTTGTCAATTTTTCAAAAGGAACATAGCTATTTTCATGACATGTAGTTTTTAGACTGTTATACTTGAAATACGACACTGATTCTAGAGTACCAGGAATGACTGCCAAAAGTTTTTGAAAGTCCTTAAAGAAAGACAAAAAATATTTGAGACTTGCGTGTGTGTACAGGTTATCCTACCCCATATTAATCATAATACTCAAGCCCAACAGCAGTTTCATGTACTCAAAAACAAAAATCTCGTTTTTGTCAATTTTTCAAAAGGAACATAGCTATTTTCATGACATGTAGTTTTTAGACTGTTATACTTGAAATACGACACTGATTCTAGAGTACCAGGAATAACTGCCAAAAGTTTTTGAAAGTCCTTAAAGAAAGACAAAAAAATATTTGAGACTTGCGTGTGTGTACAGATTATCCTACCCCATAATAATCATAATGCTCAAGACCAACTGCAGTTTCATGTACTCAAAAACAAAAATCTCGTTTTTGTCAATTTTTCAAAAGGAACAAAGCTATTTTCATGACATGTAGTTTTTAGACTGTTATACTTGAAATACGACACTGATTCTAGAGTACCAGGAATAACTGCCAAAAGTTTTTGAAAGTCCTTAGAGAAAGACAAAAAAATATTTGAGACTTGCGTGTGTGTACAGGTTATCCTACCCCATATTAATCATAATGCTCAAGCCCAACTGCAGTTTCATGTACTCAAAAACAAAAATCTCGTTTTTGTCAATTTTTCAAAAGGAACATAGCTATTTTCATGACATGTAGTTTTTAGACTGTTATACTTGAAATACGACACTGATTCTAGAGTACCAGGAATAACTGCCAAAAGTTTTTGAAAGTCCTTAAAGAAAGACAAAAAAATATTTGAGACTTGCGTGTGTGTACAGGTTATCCTACCCCATATTAATCATAATGCTCAAGCCCAACTGCAGTTTCATGTACTCAAAAACAAAAATCTCGTTTTTGTCAATTTTTCAAAAGGAACATAGCTATTTTCATGACATGTAGTTTTTAGACTGTTATACTTGAAATACGACACTGATTCTAGAGTACCAGGAATGACTGCCAAAAGTTTTTGAAAGTCCTTAAAGAAAGACAAAAAAATATTTGAGACTTGCGTGTGTGTACAGGTTATCCTACCCCATATTAATCATAATGCTCAAGCCCAACTGCAGTTTCATGTACTCAAAAACAAAAATCTCGTTTTTGTCAATTTTTCAAAAGGAACATAGCTATTTTCATGACATGTAGTTTTTAGACTGTTATACTTGAAATACGACACTGATTCTAGAGTACCAGGAATGACTGCCAAAAGTTTTTGAAAGTCCTTAAAGAAAGACAAAAAAATATTTGAGACTTGCGTGTGTGTACAGGTTATCCTACACCATATTAATCATAATGCTCAAGCCCAACTGCAGTTTCATGTACTCAAAAACAAAAATCTCGTTTTTGTCAATTTTTCAAAAGGAACATAGCTATTTTCATGACATGTAGTTTTTAGACTGTTATACTTGAAATACGACACTGATTCTAGAGTACCAGGAATAACTGCCAAAAGTTTTTGAAAGTCCTTAAAGAAAGCAAAAAAATATTTGAGACTTGCGTGTGTGTACAGGTTTTCCTACCCCATATGAATCATAATGCTCAAGCCCAACTGCAGTTTCATGTACTCAAAAACAAAAATCTCGTTTTTGTCAATTTTTCAAAAGGAACATAGCTATTTTCATGAAATGTAGTTTTTAGACTGTTATACTTGAAATACGACACTGATTCTAGAGTACCAGGAATGACTGCCAAAAGTTTTTGAAAGTCCTTAAAGAAAGACAAAAAATATTTGAGACTTGCGTGTGTGTACAGGTTATCCTACCCCATATTAATCATAATGCTCAAGCCCAACTGCAGTTTCATGTACTCAAAAACAAAAATCTCGTTTTTGTCAATTTTTCAAAAGGAACATAGCTATTTTCATGACATGTAGTTTTTAGACTGTTATACTTGAAATACGACACTGATTCTAGAGTACCAGGAATAACTGCCAAAAGTTTTTGAAAGTCCTTAAAGAAAGACAAAAATATATTTGAGACGTGCGTGTGTGTACAGGTTATCCTACCCCATATTAATCATAATGCTCAAGCCCAACTGCAGTTTCATGTACTCAAAAACAAAAATCTCGTTTTTGTCAATTTTTCAAAAGGAACATAGCTATTTTCATGACATGTAGTTTTTAGACTGTTATACTTGAAATACGACACTGATTCTAGAGTACCAGGAATAACTGCCAAAAGTTTTTGAAAGTCCTTAAAGAAAGACAAAAAAATATTTGAGACTTGCGTGTGTGTACAGGTTATCCTACCCCATATTAATCATAATGCTAAGGCCAACTGCAGTTTCATGTACTCAAAAACAAAAATCTCGTTTTTGTCAATTTTTCAAAAGGAACATAGCTATTTTCATGACATGTAGTTTTTAGACTGTTATACTTGAAAAACGACACTGATTCTAGAGTACCAGGAATAACTGCCAAAAGTTTTTGAAAGTCCTTAAAGAAAGACAAAAAAATATTTGAGAATTGCGTGTGTGTACAGGTTATCCTACCCCATATTAATCATAATGCTCAAGCCCAACAGCAGTTTCATGTACTCAAAAACAAAAATCTCGTTTTTGTCAATTTTTCAAAAGGAACATAGCTATTTTCATGACATGTAGTTTTTAGACTGCTATACTTGAAATACGACACTGATTCTAGAGTACCAGGAATGACTGCCAAAAGTTTTTGAAAGTCCTTAAAGAAAGACAAAAAAATATTTGAGACTTGCGTGTGTGTACAGGTTATCCTACCCCATATTAATCATAATGCTCAAGCCCAACTGCAGTTTCATGTACTCAAAAACAAAAATCTCGTTTTTGTCAATTTTTCAAAAGGAACATAGCTATTTTCATGACATGTAGTTTTTAGACTGTTATACTTGAAATACGACACTGATTCTAGAGTACCAGGAATGACTGCCAAAAGTTTTTGAAAGTCCTTAAAGAAAGACAAAAAATATTTGAGACTTGCGTGTGTGTACAGGTTATCCTACCCCATATTAATCATAATACTTAAGCCCAACTGCAGTTTCATGTACTCAAAAACAAAAATCTCGTTTTTGTCAATTTTTCAAAAGGAACATAGCTATTTTCATGACATGTAGTTTTTAGACTGTTATACTTGAAATACGACACTGATTCTAGAGTACCAGGAATAACTGCCAAAAGTTTTTGAAAGTCCTTAAAGAAAGACAAAAAAATATTTGAGACTTGCGTGTGTGTACAGGTTATCCTACCCCATATTAATCATAATGCTCAAGCCCAACTGCAGTTTCATGTACTCAAAAACAAAAATCTCGTTTTTGTCAATTTTTCAAAAGGAACATAGCTATCTTCATGACATGTAGTTTTTAGACTGTTATACTTGAAATACGACACTGATTCTAGAGTACCAGGAATAACTGCCAAAAGTTTTTGAAAGTCCTTAGAGAAAGACAAAAAAATATTTGAGACTTGCGTGTGTGTACAGGTTATCCTACCCCATATTAATCATAATGCTCAAGCCCAACTGCAGTTTCATGTACTCAAAAACAAAAATCTCGTTTTTGTCAATTTTTCAAAAGGAACATAGCTATTTTCATGACATGTAGTTTTTAGACTGTTATACTTGAAATACGACACTGATTCTAGAGTACCAGGAATAACTGCCAAAAGTTTTTGAAAGTCCTTAAAGAAAGACAAAAAAATATTTGAGACTTGCGTGTGTGTACAGGTTATCCTACCCCATATTAATCATAATGCTCAAGCCCAACTGCAGTTTCATGTACTCAAAAACAAAAATCTCGTTTTTGTCAATTTTTCAAAAGGAACATAGCTATTTTCATGACATGTAGTTTTTAGACTGTTATACTTGAAATACGACACTGATTCTAGAGTACCAGGAATGACTGCCAAAAGTTTTTGAAAGTCCTTAAAGAAAGACAAAAAAATATTTGAGACTTGCGTGTGTGTACAGGTTATCCTACCCCATATTAATCATAATGCTCAAGCCCAACTGCAGTTTCATGTACTCAAAAACAAAAATCTCGTTTTTGTCAATTTTTCAAAAGGAACATAGCTATTTTCATGACGTGTAGTTTTTAGACTGTTATACTTGAAATACGACACTGATTCTAGAGTACCAGGAATAACTGCCAAAAGTTTTTGAAAGTCCTTAAAGAAAGACAAAAAAATATTTGAGAATTGCGTGTGTGTACAGGTTATCCTACCCCATATTAATCATAATGCTCAAGCCCAACTGCAGTTTCATGTACTCAAAAACAAAAATCTCGTTTTTGTCAATTTTTCAAAAGGAACATAGCTATTTTCATGACATGTAGTTTTTAGACTGTTATACTTGAAATACGACACTGATTCTAGAGTACCAGGAATGACTGCCAAAAGTTTTTGAAAGTCCTTAAAGAAAGACAAAAAAATATTTGAGACTTGCGTGTGTGTACAGGTTATCCTACCCCATATTAATCATAATGCTCAAGCCCAACTGCAGTTTCATGTACTCAAAAACAAAAGTCTCGTTTTTGTCAATTTTTCAAAAGGAACATAGCTATTTTCATGACATGTAGTTTTTAGACTGTTATACTTGAAATACGACACTGATTCTAGAGTACCAGGAATGACTGCCAAAAGTTTTTGAAAGTCCTTAAAGAAAGACAAAAAATATTTGAGACTTGCGTGTGTGTACAGGTTATCCTACCCCATATTAATCATAATACTCAAGCCCAACAGCAGTTTCATGTACTCAAAAACAAAAATCTCGTTTTTGTCAATTTTTCAAAAGGAACATAGCTATTTTCATGACATGTAGTTTTTAGACTGTTATACTTGAAATACGACACTGATTCTAGAGTACCAGGAATAACTGCCAAAAGTTTTTGAAAGTCCTTAAAGAAAGACAAAAAAATATTTGAGACTTGCGTGTGTGTACAGGTTATCCTACCCCATATTAATCATAATGCTCAAGCCCAACTGCAGTTTCATGTACTCAAAAACAAAAATCTCGTTTTTGTCAATTTTTCAAAAGGAACAAAGCTATTTTCATGACATGTAGTTTTTAGACTGTTATACTTGAAATACGACACTGATTCTAGAGTACCAGGAATAACTGCCAAAAGTTTTTGAAAGTCCTTAGAGAAAGACAAAAAAATATTTGAGACTTGCGTGTGTGTACAGGTTATCCTACCCCATATTAATCATAATGCTCAAGCCCAACTGCAGTTTCATGTACTCAAAAACAAAAATCTCGTTTTTGTCAATTTTTCAAAAGGAACATAGCTATTTTCATGACATGTAGTTTTTAGACTGTTATACTTGAAATACGACACTGATTCTAGAGTACCAGGAATAACTGCCAAAAGTTTTTGAAAGTCCTTAAAGAAAGACAAAAAAATATTTGAGACTTGCGTGTGTGTACAGGTTATCCTACACCATATTAATCATAATGCTCAAGCCCAACTGCAGTTTCATGTACTCAAAAACAAAAATCTCGTTTTTGTCAATTTTTCAAAAGGAACATAGCTATTTTCATGACATGTAGTTTTTAGACTGTTATACTTGAAATACGACACTGATTCTAGAGTACCAGGAATGACTGCCAAAAGTTTTTGAAAGTCCTTAAAGAAAGACAAAAAAATATTTGAGACTTGCGTGTGTGTACAGGTTATCCTACCCCATATTAATCATAATGCTCAAGCCCAACTGCAGTTTCATGTACTCAAAAACAAAAATCTCGTTTTTGTCAATTTTTCAAAAGGAACATAGCTATTTTCATGACTTGTAGTTTTTAGACTGTTATACTTGAAATACGACACTGATTCTAGAGTACCAGGAATAACTGCCAAAAGTTTTTGAAAGTCCTTAAAGAAAGACAAAAAAATATTTGAGACTTGCGTGTGTGTACAGGTTATCCTACCCCATATTAATCATAATGCTCAAGCCCAACTGCAGTTTCATGTACTCAAAAACAAAAATCTCGTTTTTGTCAATTTTTCAAAAGGAACATAGCTATTTTCATGACATGTAGTTTTTAGACTGTTATACTTGAAATACGACACTGATTCTAGAGTACCAGGAATAACTGCCAAAAGTTTTTGAAAGTCCTTAAAGAAAGCAAAAAAATATTTGAGACTTGCGTGTGTGTACAGGTTATCCTACCCCATATTAATCATAATGCTCAAGCCCAACTGCAGTTTCATGTACTCAAAAACAAAAATCTCGTTTTTGTCAATTTTTCAAAAGGAACATAGCTATTTTCATGACATGTAGTTTTTAGACTGTTATACTTGAAATACGACACTGATTCTAGAGTACCAGGAATGACTGCCAAAAGTTTTTGAAAGTCCTTAAAGAAAGACAAAAAAATATTTGAGACTTGCGTGTGTGTACAGGTTATCCTACCCCGTATTAATCATAATGCTCAAGCCCAACTGCAGTTTCATGTACTCAAAAACAAAAATCTCGTTTTTGTCAATTTTTCAAAAGGAACATAGCTATTTTCATGACATGTAGTTTTTAGACTGTTATACTTGAAATACGACACTGATTCTAGAGTACCAGGAATAACTGCCAAAAGTTTTTGAAAGTCCTTAAAGAAAGACAAAAAAATATTTGAGACTTGCGTGTGTGTACAGGTTATCCTACCCCATATTAATCATAATGCTCAAGCCCAACTGCAGTTTCATGTACTCAAAAACAAAAATCTCGTTTTTGTCAATTTTTCAAAAGGAACATAGCTATTTTCATGACATGTAGTTTTTAGACTGTTATACTTGAAATACGACACTGATTCTAGAGTACCAGGAATAACTGCCAAACGTTTTTGAAAGTCCTTAAAGAAAGACAAAAAAATATTTGAGACTTGCGTGTGTGTACAGGTTATCCTACACCATATTAATCATAATGCTCAAGCCCAACTGCAGTTTCAGGTACTCAAAAACAAAAATCTCGTTTTTGTCAATTTTTCAAAAGGAACATAGCTATTTTCATGACATGTAGTTTTTAGACTGTTATACTTGAAATACGACACTGATTCTAGAGTACCAGGAATAACTGCCAAAAGTTTTTGAAAGTCCTTAAAGAAAGCAAAAAAATATTTGAGACTTGCGTGTGTGTACAGGTTATCCTACCCCATATTAATCATAATGCTCAAGCCCAACTGCAGTTTCATGTACTCAAAAACAAAAATCTCGTTTTTGTCAATTTTTCAAAAGGAACATAGCTATTTTCATGACATGTAGTTTTTAGACTGTTATACTTGAAATACGACACTGATTCTAGAGTACCAGGAATGACTGCCAAAAGTTTTTGAAAGTCCTTAAAGAAAGACAAAAAAATATTTGAGACTTGCGTGTGTGTACAGGTTATCCTACCCCATATTAATCATAATGCTCAAGCCCAACTGCAGTTTCATGTACTCAAAAACAAAAATCTCGTTTTTGTCAATTTTTCAAAAGGAACATAGCTATTTTCATGACATGTAGTTTTTAGACTGTTATACTTGAAATACGACACTGATTCTAGAGTACCAGGAATAACTGCCAAAAGTTTTTGAAAGTCCTTAAAGAAAGCAAAAAAATATTTGAGACTTGCGTGTGTGTACAGGTTTTCCTACCCCATATTAATCATAATGCTCAAGCCCAACTGCAGTTTCATGTACTCAAAAACAAAAATCTCGTTTTTGTCAATTTTTCAAAAGGAACATAGCTATTTTCATGACATGTAGTTTTTAGACTGTTATACTTGAAATACGACACTGATTCTAGAGTACCAGGAATGACTGCCAAAAGTTTTTGAAAGTCCTTAAAGAAAGACAAAAAATATTTGAGACTTGCGTGTGTGTACAGGTTATCCTACCCCATATTAATCATAATGCTCAAGCCCAACTGCAGTTTCATGTACTCAAAAACAAAAATCTCGTTTTTGTCAATTTTTCAAAAGGAACATAGCTATTTTCATGACATGTAGTTTTTAGACTGTTATACTTGAAATACGACACTGATTCTAGAGTACCAGGAATAACTGCCAAAAGTTTTTGAAAGTCCTTAAAGAAAGACAAAAAAATATTTGAGACTTGCGTGTGTGTACAGGTTATCCTACCCCATATTAATCATAATGCTGAAGCCCAACTGCAGTTTCATGTACTCAAAAACAAAAATCTCGTTTTTGTCAATTTTTCAAAAGGAACATAGCTATTTTCATGACATGTAGTTTTTAGACTGTTATACTTGAAATACGACACTGATTCTAGAGTACCAGGAATAACTGCCAAAAGTTTTTGAAAGTCCTTAAAGAAAGACAAAAAAATATTTGAGACTTGCGTGTGTGTACAGGTTATCCTACCCCATATTAATCATAATGCTCAAGCCCAACTGCAGTTTCATGTACTCAAAAACAAAAATCTCGTTTTTGTCAATTTTTCAAAAGGAACATAGCTATTTTCATGACATGTAGTTTTTAGACTGTTATACTTGAAATACGACACTGATTCTAGAGTACCAGGAATAACTGCCAAAAGTTTTTGAAAGTCCTTAAAGAAAGACAAAAAAATATTTGAGACTTGCGTGTGTGTACAGGTTATCCTACCCCATATTAATCATAATGCTCAAGCCCAACTGCAGTTTCATGTACTCAAAAACAAAAATCTCGTTTTTGTCAATTTTTCAAAAGGAACATAGCTATTTTCATGACATGTAGTTTTTAGACTGTTATACTTGAAATACGACACTGATTCTAGAGTACCAGGAATAACTGCCAAAAGTTTTTGAAAGTCCTTAAAGAAAGACAAAAAAATATTTGAGACTTGCGTGTGTGTACAGGTTATCCTACCCCATATTAATCATAATGCTCAAGCCCAACTGCAGTTTCATGTACTCAAAAACAAAAATCTCGTTTTTGTCAATTTTTCAAAAGGAACATAGCTATTTTCATGACATGTAGTTTTTAGACTGTTATACTTGAAATACGACACTGATTCTAGAGTACCAGGAATAACTGCCAAAAGTTTTTGAAAGTCCTTAAAGAAAGCAAAAAAATATTTGAGACTTGCGTGTGTGTACAGGTTATCCTACCCCATATTAATCATAATGCTCAAGCCCAACTGCAGTTTCATGTACTCAAAAACAAAAATCTCGTTTTTGTCAATTTTTCGAAAGGAACATAGCTATTTTCATGACATGTAGTTTTTAGACTGTTATACTTGAAATACGACACTGATTCTAGAGTACCAGGAATGACTGCCAAAAGTTTTTGAAAGTCCTTAAAGAAAGACAAAAAAATATTTGAGACTTGCGTGTGTGTACAGGTTATTCTACCCCATATTAATCATAATGCTCAAGCCGAACTGCAGTTTCATGTACTCAAAAACAAAAATCTCGTTTTTGTCAATTTTTCAAAAGGAACATAGCTATTTTCATGACATGTAGTTTTTAGACTGTTATACTTGAAATACGACACTGATTCTAGAGTACCAGGAATAACTGCCAAAAGTTTTTGAAAGTCCTTAAAGAAAGCAAAAAAATATTTGAGACTTGCGTGTGTGTACAGGTTTTCCTACCCCATATTAATCATAATGCTCAAGCCCAACTGCAGTTTCATGTACTCAAAAACAAAAATCTCGTTTTTGTCAATTTTTCAAAAGGAACATAGCTATTTTCATGACATGTAGTTTTTAGACTGTTATACTTGAAATACGACACTGATTCTAGAGTACCAGGAATGACTGCCAAAAGTTTTTGAAAGTCCTTAAAGAAAGACAAAAAATATTTGAGACTTGCGTGTGTGTACAGGTTATCCTACCCCATATTAATCATAATGCTCAAGCCCAACTGCAGTTTCATGTACTCAAAAACAAAAATCTCGTTTTTGTCAATTTTTCAAAAGGAACATAGCTATTTTCATGACATGTAGTTTTTAGACTGTTATACTTGAAATACGACACTGATTCTAGAGTACCAGGAATAACTGCCAAAAGTTTTTGAAAGTCCTTAAAGAAAGACAAAAAAATATTTGAGACTTGCGTGTGTGTACAGGTTATCCTACCCCATATTAATCATAATGCTCAAGCCCAACTGCAGTTTCATGTACTCAAAAACAAAAATCTCGTTTTTGTCAATTTTTCAAAAGGAACATAGCTATTTTCATGACATGTAGTTTTTAGACTCTTATACTTGAAATACGACACTGATTCTAGAGTACCAGGAATAACTGCCAAAAGTTTTTGAAAGTCCTTAAAGAAAGACAAAAAAATATTTGAGACTTGCGTGTGTGTACAGGTTATCCTACCCCATATTAATCATAATGCTCAAGCCCAACTGCAGTTTCATGTACTCAAAAACAAAAATCTCGTTTTTGTCAATTTTTCAAAAGGAACATAGCTATTTTCATGACATGTAGTTTTTAGACTGTTATACTTGAAATACGACACTGATTCTAGAGTACCAGGAATAACTGCCAAAAGTGTTTGAAAGTCCTTAAAGAAAGACAAAAAAATATTTGAGACTTGCGAGTGTGTACAGGTTATCCTACCCCATATTAATCATAATGCTCAAGCCCAACTGCAGTTTCATGTACTCAAAAACAAAAATCTCGTTTTTGTCAATTTTTCAAAAGGAACATAGCTATTTTCATGACATGTAGTTTTTAGACTGTTATACTTGAAATACGACACTGATTCTAGAGTACCAGGAATAACTGCCAAAAGTTTTTGAAAGTCCTAAAAGAAAGACAAAAAAATATTTGAGACTTGCGTGTGTGTACAGGTTATCCTACCCCATATTAATCATAATGCTCAAGCCCAACTGCAGTTTCATGTACTCAAAAACAAAAATCTCGTTTTTGTCAATTTTTCAAAAGGAACATAGCTATTTTCATGACATGTAGTTTTTAGACTGTTATACTTGAAATACGACACTGATTCTAGAGTACCAGGAATAACTGCCAAAAGTTTTTGAAAGTCCTTAAAGAAAGACAAAAAAATATTTGAGACTTGCGTGTGTGTACAGGTTATCCTACCCCATATTAATCATAATGCTCAAGCCCAACTGCAGTTTCATGTACTCAAAAACAAAAATCTCGTTTTTGTCAATTTTTCAAAAGGAACATAGCTATTTTCATGACATGTAGTTTTTAGACTGTTATACTTGAAATACGACACTGATTCTAGAGTACCAGGAATAACTGCCAAAAGTTTTTGAAAGTCCTTAAAGAAAGACAAAAAAATATTTGAGACTTGCGTGTGTGTACAGGTTTTCCTACCCCATATTAATCATAATGCTCAAGCCCAACTGCAGTTTCATGTACTCAAAAACAAAAATCTCGTTTTTGTCAATTTTTCAAAAGGAACATAGCTATTTTCATGACATGTAGTTTTTAGACTGTTATACTTGAAATACGACACTGATTCTAGAGTACCAGGAATGACTGCCAAAAGTTTTTGAAAGTCCTTAAAGAAAGACAAAAAATATTTGAGACTTGCGTGTGTGTACAGGTTATCCTACCCCATATTAATCATAATGCTCAAGCCCAACTGCAGTTTCATGTACTCAAAAACAAAAATCTCGTTTTTGTCAATTTTTCAAAAGGAACATAGCTATTTTCATGACATGTAGTTTTTAGACTGTTATACTTGAAATACGACACTGATTCTAGAGTACCAGGAATAACTGCCAAAAGTTTTTGAAAGTCCTTAAAGAAAGACAAAAAAATATTTGAGACTTGCGTGTGTGTACAGGTTATCCTACCCCATATTAATCATAATGCTCAAGCCCAACTGCAGTTTCATGTACTCAAAAACAAAAATCTCGTTTTTGTCAATTTTTCAAAAGGAACATAGCTATTTTCATGACATGTAGTTTTTAGACTGTTATACTTGAAATACGACACTGATTCTAGAGTACCAGGAATAACTGCCAAAAGTTTTTGAAAGTCCTTAAAGAAAGACAAAAAAATATTTGAGACTTGCGTGTGTGTACAGGTTATCCTACCCCATATTAATCATAATGCTCAAGCCCAACTGCAGTTTCATGTACTCAAAAACAAAAATCTCGTTTTTGTCAATTTTTCAAAAGGAACATAGCTATTTTCATGACATGTAGTTTTTAGACTGTTATACTTGAAATACGACACTGATTCTAGAGTACCAGGAATAACTGCCAAAAGTTTTTGAAAGTCCTTAAAGAAAGACAAAAAAATATTTGAGACTTGCGAGTGTGTACAGGTTATCCTACCCCATATTAATCATAATGCTCAAGCCCAACTGCAGTTTCATGTACTCAAAAACAAAAATCTCGTTTTTGTCAATTTTTCAAAAGGAACATAGCTATTTTCATGACATGTAGTTTTTAGACTGTTATACTTGAAATACGACACTGATTCTAGAGTACCAGGAATAACTGCCAAAAGTTTTTGAAAGTCCTAAAGAAAGACAAAAAAATATTTGAGACTTGCGTGTGTGTACAGGTTATCCTACCCCATATTAATCATAATGCTCAAGCCCAACTGCAGTTTCATGTACTCAAAAACAAAAATCTCGTTTTTGTCAATTTTTCAAAAGGAACATAGCTATTTTCATGACATGTAGTTTTTAGACTGTTATACTTGAAATACGACACTGATTCTAGAGTACCAGGAATAACTGCCAAAAGTTTTTGAAAGTCCTTAAAGAAAGACAAAAAAATATTTGAGACTTGCGTGTGTGTACAGGTTATCCTACCCCATATTAATCATAATGCTCAAGCCCAACTGCAGTTTCATGTACTCAAAAACAAAAATCTCGTTTTTGTCAATTTTTCAAAAGGAACATAGCTATTTTCATGACATGTAGTTTTTAGACTGTTATACTTGAAATACGACACTGATTCTAGAGTACCAGGAATAACTGCCAAAAGTTTTTGAAAGTCCTTAAAGAAAGACAAAAAAATATTTGAGACTTGCGTGTGTGTACAGGTTATCCTACCCCATATTAATCATAATGCTCAAGCCCAACTGCAGTTTCATGTACTCAAAAACAAAAATCTCGTTTTTGTCAATTTTTCAAAAGGAACATAGCTATTTTCATGACATGTAGTTTTTAGACTGTTATACTTGAAATACGACACTGATTCTAGAGTACCAGGAATAACTGCCAAAAGTTTTTGAAAGTCCTTAAAGAAAGCAAAAAAATATTTGAGACTTGCGTGTGTGTACAGGTTATCCTACCCCATATTAATCATAATGCTCAAGCCCAACTGCAGTTTCATGTACTCAAAAACAAAAATTTCGTTTTTGTCAATTTTTCAAAAGGAACATAGCTATTTTCATGACATGTAGTTTTTAGACTGTTATACTTGAAATACGACACTGATTCTAGAGTACCAGGAATGACTGCCAAAAGTTTTTGAAAGTCCTTAAAGAAAGACAAAAAAATATTTGAGACTTGCGTGTGTGTACAGGTTATCCTACCCCATATTAATCATAATGCTCAAGCCCAACTGCAGTTTCATGTACTCAAAAACAAAAATCTCGTTTTTGTCAATTTTTCAAAAGGAACATAGCTATTTTCATGACATGTAGTTTTTAGACTGTTATACTTGAAATACGACACTGATTCTAGAGTACCAGGAATGACTGCCAAAAGTTTTTGAAAGTCCTTAAAGAAAGACAAAAAATATTTGAGACTTGCGTGTGTGTACAGGTTATCCTACCCCATATTAATCATAATGCTCAAGCCCAACTGCAGTTTCATGTACTCAAAAACAAAAATCTCGTTTTTGTCAATTTTTCAAAAGGAACATAGCTATTTTCATGACATGTAGTTTTTAGACTGTTATACTTGAAATACGACACTGATTCTAGAGTACCAGGAATAACTGCCAAAAGTTTTTGAAAGTCCTTAAAGAAAGACAAAAAAATATTTGAGACTTGCGTGTGTGTACAGGTTATCCTACCCCATATTAATCATAATGCTCAAGCCCAACTGCAGTTTCATGTACTCAAAAACAAAAATCTCGTTTTTGTCAATTTTTCAAAAGGAACATAGCTATTTTCATGACATGTAGTTTTTAGACTGTTATACTTGAAATACGACACTGATTCTAGAGTACCAGGAATAACTGCCAAAAGTTTTTGAAAGTCCTTAAAGAAAGACAAAAAAATATTTGAGACTTGCGTGTGTGTACAGGTTATCCTACCCCATATTAATCATAATGCTCAAGCCCAACTGCAGTTTCATGTACTCAAAAACAAAAATCTCGTTTTTGTCAATTTTTCAAAAGGAACATAGCTATTTTCATGACATGTAGTTTTTAGACTGTTATACTTGAAATACGACACTGATTCTAGAGTACCAGGAATAACTGCCAAAAGTTTTTGAAAGTCCTTAAAGAAAGACAAAAAAATATTTGAGACTTGCGAGTGTGTACAGGTTATCCTACCCCATATTAATCATAATGCTCAAGCCCAACTGCAGTTTCATGTACTCAAAAACAAAAATCTCGTTTTTGTCAATTTTTCAAAAGGAACATAGCTATTTTCATGACATGTAGTTTTTAGACTGTTATACTTGAAATACGACACTGATTCTAGAGTACCAGGAATAACTGCCAAAAGTTTTTGAAAGTCCTAAAAGAAAGACAAAAAAATATTTGAGACTTGCGTGTGTGTACAGGTTATCCTACCCCATATTAATCATAATGCTCAAGCCCAACTGCAGTTTCATGTACTCAAAAACAAAAATCTCGTTTTTGTCAATTTTTCAAAAGGAACATAGCTATTTTCATGACATGTAGTTTTTAGACTGTTATACTTGAAATACGACACTGATTCTAGAGTACCAGGAATAACTGCCAAAAGTTTTTGAAAGTCCTTAAAGAAAGACAAAAAAATATTTGAGACTTGCGTGTGTGTACAGGTTATCCTACCCCATATTAATCATAATGCTCAAGCCCAACTGCAGTTTCATGTACTCAAAAACAAAAATCTCGTTTTTGTCAATTTTTCAAAAGGAACATAGCTATTTTCATGACATGTAGTTTTTAGACTGTTATACTTGAAATACGACACTGATTCTAGAGTACCAGGAATAACTGCCAAAAGTTTTTGAAAGTCCTTAGAGAAAGACAAAAAAATATTTGAGACTTGCGTGTGTGTACAGGTTATCCTACCCCATATTAATCATAATGCTCAAGCCCAACTGCAGTTTCATGTACTCAAAAACAAAAATCTCGTTTTTGTCAATTTTTCAAAAGGAACATAGCTATTTTCATGACATGTAGTTTTTAGACTGTTATACTTGAAATACGACACTGATTCTAGAGTACCAGGAATAACTGCCAAAAGTTTTTGAAAGTCCTTAAAGAAAGCAAAAAAATATTTGAGACTTGCGTGTGTGTACAGGTTATCCTACCCCATATTAATCATAATGCTCAAGCCCAACTGCAGTTTCATGTACTCAAAAACAAAAATTTCGTTTTTGTCAATTTTTCAAAAGGAACATAGCTATTTTCATGACATGTAGTTTTTAGACTGTTATACTTGAAATACGACACTGATTCTAGAGTACCAGGAATGACTGCCAAAAGTTTTTGAAAGTCCTTAAAGAAAGACAAAAAAATATTTGAGACTTGCGTGTGTGTACAGGTTATCCTACCCCATATTAATCATAATGCTCAAGCCCAACTGCAGTTTCATGTACTCAAAAACAAAAATCTCGTTTTTGTCAATTTTTCAAAAGGAACATAGCTATTTTCATGACATGTAGTTTTTAGACTGTTATACTTGAAATACGACACTGATTCTAGAGTACCAGGAATAACTGCCAAAAGTTTTTGAAAGTCCTTAAAGAAAGCAAAAAAATATTTGAGACTTGCGTGTGTGTACAGGTTTTCCTACCCCATATTAATCATAATGCTCAAGCCCAACTGCAGTTTCATGTACTCAAAAACAAAAATCTCGTTTTTGTCAATTTTTCAAAAGGAACATAGCTATTTTCATGACATGTATTTTTTAGACTGTTATACTTGAAATACGACACTGATTCTAGTGTACCAGGAATGACTGCCAAAAGTTTTTGAAAGTCCTTAAAGAAAGACAAAAAATATTTGAGACTTGCGTGTGTGTACAGGTTATCCTACCCCATATTAATCATAATGCTCAAGCCCAACTGCAGTTTCATGTACTCAAAAACAAAAATCTCGTTTTTGTCAATTTTTCAAAAGGAACATAGCTATTTTCATGACATGTAGTTTTTAGACTGTTATACTTGAAATACGACACTGATTCTAGAGTACCAGGAATAACTGCCAAAAGTTTTTGAAAGTCCTTAAAGAAAGACAAAAAAATATTTGAGACTTGCGTGTGTGTACAGGTTATCCTACCCCATATTAATCATAATGCTCAAGCCCAACTGGAGTTTCATGTACTCAAAAACAAAAATCTCGTTTTTGTCAATTTTTCAAAAGGAACATAGCTATTTTCATGACATGTAGTTTTTAGACTGTTATACTTGAAATACGACACTGATTCTAGAGTACCAGGAATAACTGCCAAAAGTTTTTGAAAGTCCTTAAAGAAAGACAAAAAAATATTTGAGACTTGCGTGTGTGTACAGGTTATCCTACCCAATATTAATCATAATGCTCAAGCCCAACTGCAGTTTCATGTACTCAAAAACAAAAATCTCGTTTTTGTCAATTTTTCAAAGGGAACATAGCTATTTTCATGACATGTAGTTTTTAGACTGTTATACTTGAAATACGACACTGATTCTAGAGTACCAGGAATAACTGCCAAAAGTTTTTGAAAGTCCTTAAAGAAAGACAAAAAAATATTTGAGACTTGCGAGTGTGTACAGGTTATCCTACCCCATATTAATCATAATGCTCAAGCCCAACTGCAGTTTCATGTACTCAAAAACAAAAATCTCGTTTTTGTCAATTTTTCAAAAGGAACATAGCTATTTTCATCACATGTAGTTTTTAGACTGTTATACTTGAAATATGCCACTCCACAAGCATACGAAGTTTCCTACCACCATGCGAACTCTTTTATGAAATATTCACCAGTGATATATTCACCAGATAATGATTTATTTTTCGACACTATGGCAGAAGTTTTACTTCGCTTACTGTTTCTTTCGGATTTTGAGAGCAGCAGTTTATTCAATATTTTTGAAAAAGTAGGAATTTTGGCATCTCTTTCTGTAAACCAGGCACCTTTTTTTATTTTCTCGGGCATATGTTTGCTGCGTTACGCGGGCTGCAACATAGTACACGATACCTCATAATATAATAATCTAAAAAATTACACTCAAAATATAATGTATTGAAACGTTTATTTAAAAAATTATTGTGATATTTGTTTACTGTTGAGACAACCTTTTGACTATATTAGACACACCAGGTTTATACTTGCTGCATGCTACTCTCAATACGTCATTTAGATAAGAATCAGTAAGCCAATTTCTATATTCATTCTTCGAATATGTCATTTTGAAATTGGATGATTTACAAAGAAGCGTTGATGTGATTAACATTAGAAGCAGGTGGCACATTTTTGTATTTTTCAGGCACTCAATTTCAAAATTGTGTTGACAAAAGCACCTGATAATGAGTGCTTCGTGTGAGTGCCGCACATATAAGAGCGGTGGGCCACATGCGGCTCGCAGTTTGAATACCCCTGCTGTAGAAGAATGGAAAAAGCTTTGTTGAAACATACTTGGTATGGAAGAAGAGAAGATTTTATGAACTATATGAACGAATGAAAAGAAGCTTTTATTTTTCCAGTTAACAAAATTTTGCTTGTACATCAGAATATCATTTCACGTAAATATCATGCTCTTTAAAAGCAACAATTTGTCAGTAACAGGATGCGGAAGGAAAAGTATTAATAACAAAATAGACTTATTTAAACTTTTGATGTTGAACAGTTACATTTCAAGAATGTTCCATCATTGAAATAGATGCCTTGTGTAGAAAATTTTTCAATAACAATATAAATATCTGACTAATCAAAAAACTGAAGAAATTCCACACAATTAAGTGTACATTTAATTTTAATATTTAAACCTTTGAACAGTCAGACACAAAATTATCATCATTTTATATTCACAACTTAACTACACTGAAGTGCCACTGAATTAGGGATAGCAAAGCCTATGCAAATTGTGTAGCGCTGCGCATCATGTATGCGCATGTGAGGGCGCTGTGGTAACTGCATATATAGCGCTTACTGTGGTTGTTCTGAATTTGTTGTTGGAATTGCCAGTATAGGTAAACTGCCTGATTTAGACGCCTTCGATCGTGGACAAATCGTAGGTGCGCGACGCATGGGCCATTCAATTTCCGAAATCGTCAGACAGCTAGGATTTTCAAGGTCGACAGTGTCAAGAGTATACCAAGAATACATGGATGGTGGAAAAAAACTAGCCATCGGGCAAACTGCAAAGGACAATTAGCCTTGACAGTGCGTGGTGAGAGACGGCTCAGGCGTATTGTACGTAGCCAGCGAAGCCAAACATTAGCTCAAATTACCACCCAGTTTAATGACGGTGCCAGTCGTACAGTCAGTAAACGGACTGTGCAACGCTTGCTTCACCGTATGGGTTTCGGGAGCTGTCGACCTACGAGAGTACCATTGTTTTATACTCGCCATCGGGCTGCACGTCTTGCCTGGGCAACAGATCACAGAGACTGGAGTGTAGAGGACTGGAAACGAGTAGCATGGAGTAATGAGTCTTGATTCCGACTACTTAACGCCGACGGGAGTCTGAGAATATGGCGTCAGGCTCATGAAGCCATGGATCCTGCATGCTTGGCTGGAACTGTACAAGGGCATGGTGGCTCAATCATGGTCTGGGGTGTTTTTTCGTGGCACAGTTTGGGATCTTTGTTGCTTGTACCAACCTCCCTCAATGCAATTCGGTACTTAGAGTTGCTGGGTGATCACCTCCATCCGTTTATGCTGTTCTGTTATCTGCACGGTAATGGAGTTTTCCAGCAAGACAACTGTACCTCTCACAAGTCTCGGTTGGCTACTGGCTGGTTGGATGAGCATTCCTCTGACTTCTCTGTCATGAATTGGCCACCTAGAAGCCCAGACTTAAATCCTATTGAGCATCTTTGGGATGTTTTGGAAGAAGGCGTGAAAGGCCATCACACAGCACCAAAGAACCTTACTGAATTATGGACAGCTTTAGCCAATATTTGGCAAGCCATTCCCGTGGAACGTGTCCAGAAACTTGTTGAATCTATGCCTCGTCGTGTGGCAGCCGTTATCAAGGCCAGAGGAGTCCCAACTCGTCACTAGGTAGGTATCCCTAATTCAGTGGCACTTCAGTGTATTTAACATAAAATGCAAATATGCGGCATTTACATTAAGTGAAGCCATACCTTTCGAGTACGCTATCCACTATGATTTTTATAAAGTAATATGGTCTGTATGCCATTTCGAATTGTTCAGGTGTGATAGGACAATGTCAATTAAAAACAGAATAAAGAAAATATGTCTCATGTATATATCTGCCGCTTGGTACAAGAAGTGGCTAAATTAGTTTTCTGCAAGATGACTTTGTTTGCTTATGTCTCTTTAGAAAAATACTATTTTCAATGTAGGATGTATCCAAGTCTGTACAATATTTTAGAAAGCACTTTTAAAGCATCGGACAGATTTAGGTACTTCTTACATTGAAAATAACATTTTTTAAAGAGTCATAAGCAAACAAAGCCATCTTGGAAAAAACTGACTTAGGCACTTCTTGTACCAAGCCACAGATATGCATACATATATACATACATATATATACACACACACACACACACACACACATATATATATATGTATGTATGTAATGTGTGTGTGTGTAAGTAAGTAAGTAAGCAAACATAGCAATGTATATAAGCACTGAAATAAATAAGATAAACTTTTCAATCCACATTTATAAAATAATGTGAGGTAATCACAACGAATTCGTAATTCTCCATTTGTGGATTATTCAGACCAGGCGCACACCCATAGGGAAAGCGTTTTCATGAGTCAAAAAGAGTGGAAATGTCCTTCAAATCATTGTGCTTCCAAACTGTAGAAATCTTGACATACTGAGCGTTAGGCTCGAAGCTTGCGACAGCTTTACCACGAGAAATGGACATTACTTGGGATATATACTTGTATTATCATTCTCCTTCCAGCAGTCGCGCGTATTTGGGAGATACACTCGAGTTGAATTCGGTTTTATATCTTTTGGCCACAGGGCGCCAACACTTGGCTATTCTATCAGCTCACTTTGACCTACTTTCAGTGAATTTCGAGGTGTTAATAGGGTGCCGTATATCCGCCGTTTGTATTTTATAGATACGCTCGACTGTACGGTTAAGTTTTCGTTAAATCTTCTTTTTAATAAGTAGCATTTACTGTTTTATTATTAAGCATTATGATTGTAACATCTGCGCCTAATATCTGTGACAGCTTGAAAATGCCCCTATGAAAGAAAACGTTGAACGAAGATGCAAAGCGAGCTAAAAATTAAAGTGTTGAAAAGAAAAGAAGAACTAGGCGTTGAAGAAGTGGAAGAAGCGACGTCAGGGAAATAAAAGATGGAAGCTCTGCCTAAAGGACAAGCGCACTAGGATCAAGTGGTTCAGCTGTGAGATTTGCAACAAATTTATAAGTTGGAGCACTCTAAACACATTTGCTCAGACTGCAACGCTGCGGCTCGATCACTATAAAGTCTAATCTCTTTCTTTTTATATCTAAATTTATGTTCGTTTTTTCTTTTATAATATGTTTATACCTTTATATTACTAACGTAAATAGTTCAGCAAAGTTATCCACAGTTTCATTTATTTTATTTTCACGTCATTTCAACAATTCTTTGGTCATTTTACATTATTTTCGTGATTTATATTTCTGTTTATATTTCTGTTTCTCTATTGTTTCTGCTTCTTTAAATAAAGGTTTAATTCAAATAACATTTGTTTAAATAAAGCGAACTTATTACCTCTTGCCGCACAATAACGTATCTGGGAAATACACGCGACCTTTCACGTTTGTATAGAGAGCGCGCCTGCTGGAAGGTTAAATGTGGTTGTTTTTTCCTATACCCTTGGTGCATGAATGCCTTCACCCAGGTCCTTGGCGAAGGGTGGTAATCATCTTCACTTAAAGCGATGTACGACTAGGTTTGAAATCTGACCTCGAACCCGTAATTTTGAACTTGGTCAAGTGACGAGACCTCACTCCGCACCTCCAGGGGTATTTTGAGGCCATTGCCGCTACGACAGATTTTTCCGTGCACTAGCTGTACACGTCGATGTGCAATCAAACCAGCGAAGTTCAGATCACTGGCCCGCTGCCCTTACCAACCGGACCACCTCGACCACTACCATAAAATGTTCTTGTCGATTACAAATATGCGGCGCAATAACGTCTTTTCGGAGGCGAAATTTTTGCTTGTCCCAAGAATATATATATATATATATATATATATATATATATATATATGTATATACCAGGACGCCAGACTTTTGAAACTTGTCGTCTACGTGGCAAAATTTATTCCCAGTATTGGAGAATCGGATCAATCTGTGTAGGCTGTGTCCTCATGGCGAAGTCCTGTTTTACTAACTACGATAAACGCTGCTAATCCCTATTGGTGCAGGCCACCAGGAGTTTTCTTAAGGGAACGGTGGACATTAAAATTTACTTTTTTTACTTTTCACCATAGAGATACGAAATTTTGTACATATACACATTTCAGTATAAATAAATAGAATACCTTAAAAGAAATTTCGAATCTCGTTATAATTTTAGGATTTTTTAAAAAAATTGAAATTTATAAACAAAATTTTAAAGTGCTCCTTGCTACTTAATTTTTGAGATATTTCCTCGATTTTGCATTTTAATCTCTTTAAACTGTATAACAAACAAATCTGGGTATCAGTTATTTAATCCCTCGAATAGTTAATTTTTGAGAGATTTTTTTCTGAATTCCATCCCGATTTTCATCAAATTTTTGCCTTTTGAAAAGATATAAATCAAGTTTAATTACCTTAATGAAGTCGAATTGTAAAATGCATACCCAGTTTTTTTGTAAACAGCATCAGGATTCTTCCTCATCAATTTCATGAATTTTGAAGAAAAATTGAGTAGCGTGGAGCATTTAAAAAATCTAAAAACCTTGAAAAATCTGTTTTGAGAAAAACAGATTTAAAATTTATTACTACACTTACCCATTATAAATTAGTGTGTAGAAGCTTCATAAATGATTTTTTACTTGAAAAAAATTATTTTGGTACTAATAATCTACAGAAATACATATATTTTTGACAATAACACAATCAGTATTACAATGCCGAGATTTGCTCAGATCTACTCAGGTCTACCGTTCCCTTAAGCGATTGAGCACGTTTTCCCTATTTTTGCACGCCTGTGTTCACTACAGAAATACTAAGCACATCTACCAATACATGGTATTAGAAATTACAGTGTACGGTACATACAACAACTCTGTGAAGTCGTACTGTAGACATCTCACACAGAGAGAACCGAATGGAGAATGACATAGTAAGGATTAAACACACTATGAACCTCTAACACTAGGAAGACGGCTGCCGTCATTTTGACGGTTTCGGACATACTATTGAGCGCTATCTCTGTATTCATGTCCTCGGGCTTCTGAAATTTTATGACTCTTTCTAATTTTACGTGAACTATGCATACATATTTACAAAATCACATTCGATAATAATGAGGGGGAGAAAATGTTTTGTATACTTTTTAAAGACTGAAAGCCGTCGATTAAACGGCAATATAGAAAACAAGCAGAAATGCATAAAATAATTCCCGAAAAATGTTAGTTACTTTTCGTCTCTTCCCTCTTTTACAAATAACAGAAATATTGGCTCTTCGGAAATATCGGTGTTGAAAAATAACTGCACAAACCATGCATATATTTTTACGGATAAACCATAATAGGTTGTCATAAAAATATATCTAAATATATATTAATTTATTACATATTGATATAAAATAGTTCAAATTTTAAACTATTTTACTTATTTTTAAATTAAATATTTTAAATTCTTGATATTATTTTTAACCGTCAAAAAGACAACGTGCAGTCTTTTTAGTAAGAAAAAAAATTCCCGTCTTTCTAGTGCTAAATAAGGTAAAC